>JALBCR010004596.1:0-163571 GCA_030710515.1 Abscondita cerata | reverse complement strand
TCGGTATTAGCGCTTCGTTCCAGTTACGTATTGCTCTGTAAATTGAAGACAGCGTATTTTCTGGAGAACCCAGAAGAAAACTGTCGCCGTGAGGTGTGGTAGTATTTTTTTGTAAATCGAAACTGACTACAATATTGTTGAAGTCGTTTTACTATTATCTTGATCTTCGGAAATATTTTCTTTGCGAAATCTTTTTTTAATGATCGTGTAAGGTACAATCAGTCTTTGTGGGTTTCACATTTTTACATTTATCTTTTGAGGTAGATGGATACCGATATTATTTTAAACCATTTCATGAAAACTCTTAATGTAAACTTGCCCTCCTTCTTCTTGCTTTCGGACATACATCTCATACACAGATTTTCAAAAGTTTTTATTTCCGATGGGAGACATTTTTTAATGTTAAACTACAACAATAAAAGGAAAATTTTGAACAAAAACGTCAAAACTGGTCTTCAGAATAAGTTGGTTTTGAAATCGGTGTTTGAATAAATAATATCAGCTTCATCATATTAATTCTTCTTTTAAAAGTGCGAAGTTTTCGTTGACAAATATATAATGATTGTAGTAAAACTGCTCCCCATACTGGTTTTCTGAGTAACTTCATTTTCATCTTCATTTACAAACAGCAGAAAAATATTTAAAGTACGCCATCTCATTATTGTTGCTTCTGCTTTTATTTTAACCACCTTGCTGGCGTTTATAAGAAAATATTCTTTGCTTTTAATACTCCCTAGTGACCAATAATTTTTGAAAATCTTCTCGTTTATCTTCAAAATACTTTATACATTCATTTTGGCATTTATGTTTTGCATGGTGGCAGTAAACTCTTCTTTGGTATCGTAATTTTTATAGTCTTGTCCTTTAATTTTTTTTTATTAACTTTCTGGCGTTCTTGATTCTCTTTCTTTTTCTAAAACGTCATGATGTCGCCATTATCAAATGTTTTTCATATTTAATTTTATCTTGAGTTTTTCATTGTCTCTCGCGGTATTATTTTTAGCACCATCTTGAATATCTGTCACAATTTGATCAGTCTATGGTCGTTACCGACATTCTGCGTGAGCAACTTCTTTCTTCATGTGACTAATGATTAAGTTATTTAAATTTCTTGGTTATCACTTGTGCTTGGAATAAATTTTGCCTTCTACGTTTTCGTGTACTGTATTTTCAGGAGATTTGTTTTCCTCCGCGTCAATTAATGAGAAGATTTTGTCTTAATTAACCTCCAGTATCAAGGGATCACTATTATCTACAGTGCATCTGTTTTCATTAACCATAACCAACATTTTCTGGGTGCGGAAGTATAGAAAAACTTCGTTGTCGTCATTATTTTGAAAACCAACCAGTACATTGTCAGCGACATAAATATTTTGAAACATAATTTGTCCATTTATATTAGAACAAATTGTTTTAAATCATAAGATCATGTTTTATATAAAATGCAGTTACGTTGTGCTAAAAACTACAGAGGAAGTGAATAAAAATGAAATGGTGTGGATATTTTTGTCGGTAAGAATTAGTACAGGAAACATCTATTTAATTAAATGATCTACAGACGTTTTATTAGTCGATTGCATTAAATTAATATTAGGCAATCTAATTATGAAATATAATTACTTACCAGTTTTCTGCAAAAAATGCTTAGGCAAATTTAAATGCAAAAAACACTGTTAAAACCGATAGTGTCGCTGCATTTAATAATTCGAATAGATTCAGCTTAACCTCCTCTTTAACTTAATTTGAATTTTTGTCACTTGGTAGTTTCAGCCTGACAACATCGATGTCAGTGCTAACCACAAAATACATGACAAATGTCACGGTTAACCTAAGATGAATGACACGTACATATAATTTTGTATATCTTCCACTTTCCTTGTCACGTGATATTTTAGTGTCGTTCTTTATTTTGTTTCTTTTCCTAGCATGTCACTGTTAACCCTAAAATGTTCATAAATATCACAGTTTAACCTAAAATGCATGCAACATATTTTTGCGTTGATACCCGGCGTTGCCAGGTTGCGCAGGTCCATGTAGGTCTACTTATTGATACTAGACGTTGTCTAGGGTTTCTTGTAATTTCTCTCAGAAACGTCATGTAGTGATGCTCTTCCCATAAAATTTAAGTCAACTTTTAGTGCGGGGATACTCCATTTAAACGATGCAGGTATCAAGCTGAAAGACAGACACACAATCACCTATATTAATATGGATTTGTTAATTGTAATTGTAAGATTTAATTTAATTTAATGTTTAACTAATTTAAATGAATCAAAAATTGCAGTTGCAAAACTTAAGTTACATTTAGAAATCATAAATCAATTAAAGTTTGGTATCGTGTCTAGTGATCTTTACGATAACGAAAGAAAAATCATGAAGACTGTGAACATTTGTTTTTTTTATTTTTAATGAATGGAAATGTTGAATCTCTGTGTAACAATACAGGGTAGCCCAGCGATAACAAAATAAACATGATTTTGATCCATACACCCGATGTTAAAAAATGCTCGGGCAGGTAGATATTTTAAGAGAGTCCTATATATTGTTAGTATTTCAGTCATCTAAGTGTCTCTCTCAAATGGAGTAGGTGTACCCCAGAAAATTAAATGTCTAGCAATATTTTTAAACATTTGATTCAAGCTTAGAAACAATAAACTTTCGTGCGATTTATAAATTTTTTAATTTTATTAATATATTTTGTGTATCAATTAAATTATAATTTTTTTTTAAAAAATGGACTAATGAGAATGTTTTATAGTGATGAAATTACTCTTCCTAGGTGGAAAAAAATTGATAAAAATATCCGATGCGGTTTTCACTTAAATAAATACAAACGGTTCTCTGCATGATTATAACAATATCGTTAATAACAATATCACTATGCAGAAAAACAGATTTATTATTTTTAGCAAAAACCGAGAATCAGATTAAAAAAAAGATCAAGAAAACAAACTTGCTTAAAAATGATGGGAATTTAAAGAATAATTTTTATTTTAAAAGAAATCAGTGGCGTACCAATAATGCCTATAGAAATAGGAAGATCAAAATCCGTACGAACGCCACTGGAAAACAAAAATGTAGTACATTAAGATGCCTCTTGGTACATAGTACATGTATAAATTTATTAAAATATCTAAGTAGTATTACAGATCGTAATAATAAATAATTTACTTTGAAAACTTTACCACCTTGTACCTCAAAAGTTAAGACGTTTAAGACACGTTTATATTAAGTTTTCTTTTTAAAATAGACCCAAAAATCGTTTGTCTTAAACATCGACATTTAATTAGAAAACTTACTCTGTATATTTCCTCGAAGAAAATGTAAACACAGGTAGATGTATAATTTTACCCAAATGACTACATCCATCTGTGACACTTCTTGCATTCATTTGAACAACTTTAACAAAATTAACTTTTGAGAACACTTAACTTTAAATATTATATTAAGTATTAAAAACAGTTAGAAAAAGTTCTTTTTGAGTAGTTTATTCTGCGCAACACAATCTTGGTGCCAAAACGTCGACAAATAGATTGAACAATTTTTTTGTTTCATTATCTTTACTCTTAAAAAAAGGCTTTCGTTGAAGGAACCAATTAAAATAATGTGGAAGTATCTTTAAAACTTCAGCGGAACCTTCTTCTCCGACAATATTAACTCTATGGTTAGGACGTCAGCATACATTAACGCAACTCATTTTATTAACCTAAGTCAACGGTTAACCTACTACACTTTGCAAGCAGCAGAACAATCTCATACAAAATCAGCAAACGCACATGCTACAAGACAATTCCAACAGATCTCAGTCGTACAATACGAGACGTTTGTTATCAAAACCTCGATCATACATTTGCATTGACGCAAACCTCGACAAACCAATTGTGATTCATCTATCAGTGCACTTCCTGTTAATGCCCTATAGGTATTCTGATTACACACCGAACATAAAACAGCCAAAATTTGTAATTGTTTACCCATTAGATGACCTAAAGTGAAGAAGCTCCCCGAGCATCCCCGACGAACTCTATGGTTAAGGACGTTACACCATACATTAACGCAACCCATTCTGAAAACAAAATTTGACTCTTAAGCCACGACTTTACTAGCATACAATCTCATATAAAATATTTTCATACACATGAAAATGGAATTTTGCATGACAAATGAGATACTTGTATGTGTAAAGAATATTCCAAAATGAGCTTTGTCCTCTACAAATCTTTAATTAGTTTATGTATGTATAGTCGTTAAAATGTGTTTGTGTAGAGGGCTTTTTGGGAAACCAGACACATACAAGAAAGTAAAATCACAATGACGTAATGATAGCGTTTTTTAAATATTTTCATTTGTGACGGGGATTTAGTTGTAGTGACAACCAAATTTATTATTATGAATATCACTCTCAAGAGGTGCAGGTGTTGCCGATGCCTGTGTGATACTATTCGCAATGGTGATGAAGCTGCTGTCAAATGAGCGTGCAAACGCCGCCTCAACCATGAATTGGAGTTCTATTATTGCTATCTAGAGGCGCACGGTTTAGTAATTTGAAAGTAATTGGAGAACATGGAGTTGGTTGCATGGTGCATCGATGCTCTGTCATTGTTTGGCAGAATTAGTACCGGAGGATTCCACAAAATTGTTTTAGAATAGCCGATGCAAGTTTATGTGGAGATCTCAATTGCAAACAGACAGATGTCCATTGGGATTGTCGGGTAGCCTGCGCGGAAATACGTGCTATAACTTTGAACTCAATGTAGTACAGCATTTTTAGAGGCACTTTTTGAATTAGTTTTCAACAAGCTTTTGAATGCTGTATTTCAGGATTTTTAAAATCATAAACAAAAGTCAAAATCTTCAAGAATATTTTAAAGTGCTATAACTTTTGAAATACTGCATGGAATATTTGAATAAGCTTTTAAAGCGGTTTTGAATAATATTCCACTCGACGTAATAAGCAATTACTTCTTAAATAGCCCGTGGTCAGCACATAGTACGTGACGAGGTGAGCTGAATTTTGGCGCGCGGCGAGGCGGGTTTGCGCTAAAAAATAGAACACTACCCTAATAGTCTTACCGTTCTAATCATGTCAAAATTGAACATTTTGCAATGTAACAAGTAATAAAACCTTAAATAAACGCCATCACGTAACAGTTTCTTAAATAAAAAAATTGATGAAGCAGTTTGTGGTTTCACAACAGCGACAGAAGCGAGTGCCTATTAATTTACTCATTCAAGAAAGCATTACAGCTTAACGAACTAATAAGATAGTGATTTTCCTTTACTGTTATCAACGGTTGGATTAGATCGATAGAAGAAAAGGCATGGGATCAGGCAACTGTCAATAAGCGGAGAGAAGCTATCAACCGACACAGCTTCTACAGAAGAACACTTAGAAAACGGGTGATTTAATTTTGTCGGAAACTACTCGCCACAGCAAATTTACATGCCGACGAGACTGGATTGAACTTTAAAGCTTTCACACTATAAGTCCTGCTTCTCAAAGAAGTCTTCTTCGCCTGGTTTTTAAAATGAGTAAACAGCGTCTTACGGTTTTGGCTTGCAGTAAATCAAGCAGCATTTATTAATGGTGATTGGTAAATCTGCCAAACCACAGCCTCTGAAGAATATGAATATCAATTATCTCCCCTATGCTTTCCATCGCTGCTGCAGCCTATGAATCAAAGGTGTTCTACAGAATATCTACTAAAAAATGGTTTCTCTCTATCCTTGAAAAGCTGAAGAAAGTTACAATAAACGACGTTATTTACTGGGTTGCAGAATCGAGCCAAAATACAGTGTGAACTTACTGAGGAGATCTTGGAAGAAGCTTGGCTAACCTCAAATTCAAGAAACACCTCTACACCTGTCACACAAGACGATGACATTGAGCTACTTCGTATTGTTCAGCAGTACCAGGTTGTGCGGAGTGCTGGAGGTTGTCTAGAGGAGTGGGCAAGTGCTGACGTCAATGAAAATGCAGCAAACATGAAATAGTGTCTCTGGTTCAAAGTCAACATGATGGCAATGTAGCTAGTGATGAGTGAGAAAGAAGAAACTTCGACAGTCAATGTGACTTAATACTGATGCTGCCGCTGCTCTTGACATCGTATTGCGCCTCGTAGGAACATCACGCAGCAGTCACGCTATACGATGTCATGTTCATGCGACGCTGGCGCGCAATTGCCTACGCGGGGTTTTGTCATTTGAGCAACTGAGAATATTTGATTTCTAGTGAAAGATTAAGTAAGTGCCCTTTATGTGTTTCTATTGTTATTTCATTAAGTTCTCTAAACACAGTTTTTCTGAGCTTCACTCCAATAATTGTATTAATTTTTCAAAAAACAATTTGTATAGTAATAAGTTTATTTGTACTTTACTTAATAATATTTCTGTTAATATCAGTAGGTTAAACCGTTATCTTTTGAAACACCATCTGACATTTTTTGCAGGATCCTTGATACTAAAAACAATTAGTTGTCATTTTCAAAGATGCTTAAATTTGTCTAATACCTCTTTCAGTGCTAACCAAATGAATTACTTAAACAAATGTCTCAAGTATGTACCTCCCCTTAAGAATCTAAAGGATAAAAATTTCAAATATCATTATGGTTGCAATTTTAACATTTTGACCAATACCCAAACTTAAATAGTAACCCTTTATTTAACAGTTTATTCTCCAAATTGTAATTGACTTAAAAGGGTTTAGAGTAAGAATCGTATGATGATCTCAAAACATTTATTAAAATTAAAAACTTCCTACGACAATAATTGCGCTGAGCTAAAGCTGATAAAGGTAATTGCCTTGTATTATGGATAGAAAGACTATGTACATATTTCCAAAAATTCGTTAGGTTTAGACAAATTTAGAATGGTTAAACTTGACAAGTCAAATATTGTAAATCTGAAATTAAAGAACCTTTGATAACGTCCCTGAAAAATTCAAAAAAGTTAAATTTTTGATTACCACAGGTTATACGATTCCAATCTATACACTTTACCTAAAATACACAAAATTAATAATTTTGATAGTTTTAAATTAACAAACTCATCATTAACTAGTAGACCTAGTCAATTTAAAATATTATTACTTACAACTTGTCAAAGTGGCTAAATAATCTCAGAATGAATCTTAATCTACATTTCAAACATCAGACAGCAAATCAATAAAGTTAACTACATTCCTACAGGCTATTTTGCTATCCTTTGATGGTACTAACTTATTTCTTTCAATACCCATAAATGACCTTCAATTATGAAAGATTTAATTACAAATTATTATATTAACTATTAGGTTAAGCAATGGGTTTATGTTTTACTTCTAAAATATTATTTTACAAACGTTACGTTGTCAATATATTGATTATTTTTGATGGCCACTTTGACAAAATTATTTTGTTAAATAATTTTCTCAATTTGTCAACTCTAATATACAATTTACTTTTGAAGTTGCTGTAAAGCAATAAAGTATGTTTTTTAGATATTATGTTAACATTAAACAATAGTCTTAATTGATGCACCAAATTTATTGAAAACTCACCTATGTTGACACATGGTCCACTATAACTAATCACCCTTGAATCACATAAATTGCGTCATTCAATTCCTCATACACAGATTCTTCTTACAATCAAAGAATTTTTATTAGAATTAAACACCATAAGACTTTTAGTTTTTTACAATGGTTCTAATGATTCTTTAATTTTAAACTTTTGAAAAAAATTATGCCACCATTCTTTAATCTTTCAGAAACGATATCATTTAGAAATTCGGATCCTAAACGCTTTGCTATTTTATATTTCTATAACGACTTTTCTTAATAAATTTGCCTACTTATATATAATTCATTTTAATTTAGCCTTTTGAACTTTTTAATCTACATTTCCCAAAAACAACGTCATTACATCTAACATATTTGATTTGAAAGGGTATATAAATTAACATTATGTCACTTGTCCTAAATTTTACATTAGTTCTACTCTGTGATCCTTTTTCTATTAGAATTTTAACAGTAGCAATTCACTTATTCATAATTTAGACAAAATTATATTATTCAAGTTTAGTCAATGATAATAATAATGTCTTTAATGTACAATTAGATTTCACAAATTTAGATTTCATAAATATGTTTATAGTAATTGATATGTGTATATATTTTTTTCCAACAGATGTCATTGTTTTGCAAAAATTTTTAAGTGTTTTGTGTTTGGAACTACTTGTTCTGTCATTCTTTATCATTGGCTTCATCATGGCGTCAATTTTAGATTTCATTAATGTTGTTAATTATGGTCTTGCAATTTATGCAGTTTTGTGCTTATATAATTACGTCTGGTGAGTTGCAGGTGATTCTCTTCCTTAGTTTACTAATTTTTCTGTTATTATAGTTTCTTAATTTTTACGTCATGTCATAAATTACTTAATTTGAAAATCTCATTGAAACTGGAAGTAAACTGTAACTGTTAACAGTTAAAGTATTTTCCTCAATTAAGTTTATAATTTAAAGTTGTTAATCTTCTAGATCAGTGGGGTTGAAAATAACGGTCATAAAAGGCCTTTTATGTGGTTTGAGATCGTTATTTTCAACCCCACCTCTCTTAGAAGATTAACAACTTTAAACTTATTAATTTTAAGTATTACATAAAGAAAACGAATATTGGTGCACTCATAAATTTGTTTTTACATAAAATCACAAAGTTAAGAAATCCTTCCAGACAAGAGCTATAAAACAGTAAACATTCTATAAGAACTTAATTGAATAATATATTCACGAATTTCATTATTGTCAAAAACAATTTGCAGTTCGTAAGGTTCCACTGAAACTGTAGTTAATAGAAATGTTGCTGTTGTCTCCAATACTCTGGGGTTGATCCCATCTTCTACCCCTAAATTTACCTTATTTAATTAATATTTGAAGCTTCCTTCACAAATTTGACAATTTCATCGCGAGGTAATACTTCTGGTTTTTAGGGGTGTAACATTTAGTTCTTCGTTTAAGAAACGCATTCAATTCATAAAATTTTGTAACATCTATGTTATTGTAAATTGACAGCAAAAGTTTTTATCATGTAAAAACAGTTTTCAATCTATTTGGACAAATAAGGAAATAATCAAGCCAAAATCTATAATTCCTGTTTTTCTGCAAAATAACTAAACCTGAATTATTCAAATTTTCCACCATTTTGAGATATTTGGTTCCCTACCTCTCCCAACCAGAGAGACCGAACTACTTTATAAAGTACAACATTTTACTATACAATGCCATTATATAAACTTAATTTTTATTTTATTTTCAATGCTAGAAATATTTTTATAAAGTAAACAAAATTTTAAGCTTTATCGAACAATTAATTTAAATTATTTATTTATTACAGAAATTACTGCATTAGTAATGAGACGGTCCTAAATTCCCTTGATAAATAAAACTGTAAAACACATGGCTAAAATAATTTTATTATTAGCGGGCTAGCGACCACCCAGATGCTTCTCAAAAACCAGTTTTTATTTTAATTCTTAAACGAAAAAAAGTTATTCAAATGAAATTTGAATTTGAAAAAAATCTGGACAGAACGGGGCCGTTCAAAAGTTTGACAAGTTTAAATTTTGTTAAGCTGTAGCTTTAGGATATTCTGATGCAGTTCTTATCATAGCCCATACTTTTTTTCCTTAAACGCTTCTCTTAACTTTTCTTTTATTTTCTGCTAGTTTTTGAGATATCGTCATTTTATAAACTAATACATGATGAAAAAAATTGCGTTATTTTTAACTTTAAAATTACGAAGATTGAAATAAAAAAGACATAATTAAATTAATTTTAAATTGAATTATCACAACGTTTGTTTAAGTGCATGCCATTAGCATCAATGCATTTTTCACATCTCCCCTTAGGGAGCACTTTTAGTCCATAGTTTATATGACACATTTTTGATGTACTTTCCATCCTTTAAGTTTCCTACAATCAATTCGGACCAACCTATATACCCAAAAATATTAATTTCAATGACCATGAAGCCTTAAAAACAATAGTAATTATTTTAAATTGCAATTCTAAAGTCAGTTTAATTTTGTCTTATATTTTTTCGTTAAACAAAATAAATGCTCTGTTTATAATTTTAAAACTGATTGAACTAATTTACAATTTACATCGTTGTATTAATAATTAAATTCTAAACATTTTCTATTTTGCTCCTGCTAATAAATTATTCAATAATTATAATTACAAAATTAAAAATCAATTAAAAAAGAATTAAATATTTAAAAAAATAAATAATCTACAATGATATTATTATTACTAAAGCAGACAAATAGGAGTTTGCAGTTATTTTTAATTAAGATGATTATATTGTAATAGTTATTTACATGACTAGAATGAAAAGTGAATTATATCGTGCGAGGGAAAATTTTGGCACGAGGCGACAGCCAGTGACAAAGTCACAACACAAGCGTGCACCGTGCGAGTCGTGTGCACTTTTTCCGGCCATTACTTTAAAAAAGCGGAATACTTGTTTAGTCTAAAAGTTACATTGTTGATAAAATTAATTGTTATAGTATATTGCTTAGCGACGATGTTATAACGTGTCATTCTATAACAAACTAATTGCGTTTTATTGGATTGAAATAAATTTATTTCTCTTAGTGTGTTAAAATTTATAAAAATTATTAAACAACGTCAAACCCACTGATAAAACTTTGACAATAATAAAAACTTTATGTTAGTGTGTTTTTATACAAAATAACGTAACAAGTAAACTCTAATTTTAAGGTGGTTGATATTGTCCAGCTAGATTGTACAAAAATTGTCACTTTCGTATATGATCGTGGGAAAAAACATATTTCCTAACAATTTCTAGATTATCCTTGAAAATTATTTTTACCAAGTTTTGACTTTCACTTTTAATAAATCTCCGAATACTAATCGAAAATTACCAGTTTATACAGTTCACTAATTTACTAATCTTTTTTTCTTGTCAGTGTCTTTATGTGATAACATTTTTACTAATATTTATGTGCGCTGCATCCTTCCCATTTCAAGGTGTTCATCATCTCGAAGGAAACATTAAATGAACATCTCACAATCAAATAAGAAACAATTTTAAGAACTATAGGTATAACTGACATGTACACTCATGAAATTTAAAACTTGGACTACCACAATTTCTGTAAACAAGGTTTTTACTTTGTTAATAAAACAGGCTTAAAATTTATCATTTACAATTCTAACAACCCAGGTGGTCTCAGCAGGGATTATCTTATAGAAGGACTGTAGAATGAATCATTACACTAAGCACGTTTTTAGAAAATAGGTAATTTACGTTGCTTACTTAATTTTTTTCTTTAAGAATATATTTGAAGGTATCGTTAATTAAACACCATAGCTCGATTATTTATGAATCAAATTTTGTTTAGGAAATGTTTACAAAAATAAAATTAGAAATAATTTTGATTTAAAAAACGTCTACAAGCAATAACTTTTAAATTAAATCAAAAAACTAACATGGTTATTTGGGTTGACTGATTATTACTTATTTTTAAATAAATCTAACCTACTAATTATTGTAAGTTATTAAAAAAATCATTAAACTCTCTATTCATTATATTTAGTCCTTACAAGCTCTATATTTTATGACGTTTCATTTTTACTGTGGATTAATATAAAAAGTGAAAATAAAAACTAAGGCAATTCTTATTGTCAAGGTATATATTTAGTTTTTTACAAGAATTCCACATTACATAATTATAATTAAGATACCAAGTTATAGTTTAGAATTAAATGGCTTTTCTTAAATAAAGGTATTACTATATAAATAAATATAGAAATCAATAATAGGTGTGACCTCCATTATTATTGATGCATTCTTGGAGACGTCTGCTCATTGAAGGCGCTATCAAGGTATCAATACCAGTAAGCAGTAATCGTTTCCCATGCGGTATCGTATTTTTGCAATTGGTGCATTACGGTTTCACTGGTATAAAAATTTAGCCCTTGTTGTCTTCGGATAACAGCAAGTATTCGAGCCCAAACATTTTCGATAATGTTAAAATCTGGGCTTTTGCTGGCCAGGGTAGAGCTCCAAGTTATTTTCTCGTATCCAATTGCGACCCCCCCCCCCCCCCCCCCCCCCCCCCCCCCCCCCCTTTTTTTTTTTTTTTTTTTTTTTTTTTTTTTTTTTTTTTTTTTTTTTTTTTTTTTTTTTTTTTCTCATAAAATCTTCTTTCGGATAAAACACTTCGACTGAAGTTTCATAATAGTTTCCAAAATATCTAAATACGCAGCAGAATCAAGACTGTCCATCGATAGCCCAACAAACTCCTGGACCCCGCGCGCTAACCCAGCCTACATTCACCCCCAAATAACGCTGCGATTTTTTAGGACATATGTGATTATTTTCGTAACGAGTTCCTTGCCCATCCATTCTAAAAACTTTTAGTGGTCCATCGTTGCGGCTATTGAACGTTTTTTCGTCGCTAAAAATCACTCAATTCCAAATTCCAGAGGTTCGTTCATATATAGCCTTGCAATTCCAGACGACGTTTCATATTTTTCGTCACTGGGAAGGCTTCTTTCGCAGCAGCATTAACTTCTTTATTCCCATCTCCTTTAATCTTTTGTGCAGTTTTACGGCATCCCGGAAATATATGTATCTGCTATAACCCTGGAGTATGTAGCAAATGGTTGTTCTGTTACGTAATGAAACAACTCGAGATCTTGAGCACGTGTAGATACTTTAGATTTACCACTTCCGATGGCTCTTTCCAAAGTGTGTTCAAGATTCCATTTACTCGGTAATGCCCTACGGTGCTTTTTGGTTCCCCCCCCCCCCCCCCCCCCCCCCCCCCCCCCCCCCCCCCCCCCCCCCCCCCCCCCCCCCCCCCCCCCCCCCCCCCCCCCCCCCCCCCCCCCCCCCCCCCCCCCCCCGAAATTTTAAACTAAAATGAAATTTACATTTTTTACTTTATTTATTGGTACACACTATCCCTTCTCAAACAGTAGGTAATTGTTTATTTATTACATACTTCCTGTTGACCAATGTAACAACCCTTGAGGCGTATGACTCAACGGAAGTAAATTAAACATGCAAGGATATTCTATTGTTATTGAAACTTATTCATAAAATAAAAACCATTTCCTTATAATTTTTAATGGACAGGATTTTCCTTTAAGTATTAAGATTACAATAGAGCACTTATAAACTTTTGAAAATATCAAATTATAAATGTTTACACTGCAATTGCGCTTTTTCCTTAATAATTTCTTAGCAATAACATACACGTTCTTGGTTTCAAGTTGTCATACATTTATTATGATATAAAATTTGTGTTTCTAATATTACATCACAAACTAATTTTTATTCATAAAAAATTGTTGCTTAAGTTGTAAAGCTTCCTACACCACTCGAACAACAAACCAGGCATGGCTTATAACAACGAACCAAAAGTCAAACAGAACGACAAACAACCTTTTATGATTTTCACAATCCGAACAACAAACGGAGACATTTGTGCTGTTCCCACAATTATTTTCAGTAGTTTTTTAGTTCATATATATTTATTATTGAAGAGAAAATTGCACGGAAAACAAAGAAGATAGTGCCAACCAAATTTTTACGCACAAAAAAGATTAAAAATTATAATTTATAAAGCTTTTTTTATTTTGAAATTTCCCGCCCAAATGATGCTAATAGGGACATCATTTTTTCTTGCATTCTTAAACACTGATTAATTTAAAACATTTTTCTTCTGTTAACTCCATAATATTACCTAAAACACAACAAACCCACAAAGGAGGACAAAAATAAATAATTTAATTCTACCGCATAAGTTTTGTTCTGCGTTTAGTTTAGATTCGTCCAAACCTGCAAACGCATTTGCGCGCATTTTCTTCGATGTCGGAGAAAAAAAGCAAAGTGAGTTGCGGGAACGCCGCAAACCGTTCGTGGAACAATCAGGACTTGCAAATCTGTTCTAAAAATTCGTACGTAGCGTCGTCCAAATTAATGTTCCCATTGCCGTTCGGTTCGTTGTTCTGTTTGTTCCTCGGTTTGTTGTTCAGGTGTGTGTGAAGCTTTACAATAAGCATATTAATATGAACTATAATATCTTATGAAAAGGAGAGTTTATGTAACTATAATTAACGACTTAACGTTACGTTAGTAGATTCCATTTACTATTTACACATATTTTCTTGGAACATTCGATAATTAACTATCGGAATATGATGACCCTATACTTCGCAGGTTGTGCGCAACTGGATACAAGAAAATAACTTAGAACTGTTACCCTGGCCAGCAAAAAACCCAGATTTTAACATTATCGAAAATGTTTGGAGTTCAAATACTTGCTGTTATCCGAAGACAACAGAGGCAAAATTTTATACCAAGAAGTAAACCGTAATGCACTAATTGCAGTCATTGATACCGCACTCTTTTTTTTTTTTTTTTTTTTTTTTTTTTTTTTTTTTTTTTTTTTTTTTTTTTTTTTTTTTTAAAAATTATAATAATGGAGGTCACGCCCATTATTGATTTCTTATATTAATTTATATAGTAATACCTTTATTTAAAAAAACTGTTTTTATTTAATTTTTATTAAACTATAACTTGGTATCTTAAATATAATTATGTAATAAATTCTTGTCAAAAAAAACTAAATATATACGTTGACAATAAGAATTGCCTTAGTTTTATTTTCACTTTTTATATTAACTACAGAAAAAAGTAAACGTCATAATATATACATTTTGTAAGGACTAAATATTATGATTAGAGAGTTTAATGATTTTTTTAATAACTTACAATAATTAGTAGGTTAGATTTATTTAAAAATAAGTAATAATCAGTCAACCCAAATAACCTTGTTTAGTTTTGATTTAATTTAAAAGTTATTGCTTGTAGACGTTTTTAAATTAAAATTATTTCTAATTTTATTTATTAAACATTTCCTAAACAAAATTTTGATTCTATAGTTAATCGAGCTATGGTGTTTAATTAGTGATACCTTCAAATATGATATTCTTTAAAGAAAAAAAAAAATTAAGTAAGCAACGTAAATTACCTATTTTCTAAAACGTGCTTATTGTAATGATTCATTCTACAGTCCCTTCTATAAGATAACCCCTGCTGAGACCATCTGCTGTTAGAATTGTAAATGATACCCTTAAGTACACTTCACAATGTGCAAACTTTTGTTTTACCAGAAATTGTGGTGTCCCAGTTTAAATTTCATGGTGTGTTTACCTGCTCGAACGAAGTTGCTCATAAACCAATAATCATATTGATTACCAAACGGATCGTAGTGTTTAGAACAAAACGTTGAACAGATCTAAACCGTCCAACGAAATAGAGCATGTAAACAAACAACAAAATGGTTCCAAAAAAAAGAGGAATTTCTCTAAACTTGATACAAACTCACCCAAAATTCTTAAAGAATTTTTTTATACTTTTACCGTGACACTTAGCCATATTTTGTTTCTGTGTAAGACGTCATCTGCTACGTAGGTATGTTGTTCTTATAATGCTCGAACTCTACAAAAAATTATTTAAAATAATACTTTTTAAAAACACTAAGTTTGCTTTAATAAATTATCAGAAACAAAAAATTATTTGATTAAACTGATTTTACTATTGTCTTCTGTTAATAGAAAAACTGCAATTCTTAGTAATTATAATGTTCTTACATGACCAAATACTTATTAAATTTTTAGATTATGAAATATATGCTACGGAGCTACCTAGCCATCAAAACTCATCTCATATAATGTACAATTTGATAAAATGTAAAAGTACAATTTAACATTAACCTATTTTTAAATTCACAATGTGCTCGCACATACAATGTGTCCAAGATAAGGATGAACTGCATGGGGATCTCGGAAACCGTGAGAGATACAGAGTCGGTTAAATTTGGAAAAAGTTGCCCACTGGAGAGGCCGACGTTTTGCTGTGAAGAAACTCTCTGGACTCAGAGAGAGCTTACTTCTGGAGATATTTGAAAAAAAACCGAAATTGTGCCATTTCGTTTTCATTATATTCTGAAGTTATTCGAAAAATTATCAAAAAACTGAATTCGCGCAATAATTGCCACTCTTTTGCTCTGCAAGATGGCGTTTACAAATTTTCACTACAACGTTTTGTTTCAATGACCATCATCAACTTTATTTATTCTTATAGCACTAAAAAGTACACTATGTATTAGAAAGCATTTTTTTATTACAAATTCAACGATGTACTACAATATGGTTGATCGTGAATTTATTGAGAAAAAATAACGTTTTATTAAATTTCTAATATTTTGGTCTAGTGTTGCGGTGAATGCAACCATGGAACGAAAAATGAAGTCTACTTATCAATCGACTTCATTTCTTTCATTGTTAATTCTCACAAAAAATCTATTTGACTGACAAAAGTAGTATCAGTTTAGCAACGTTTTTCAGTGTAGGTCATATTTTACAATGGAGCAAGTAATGTTTTCAAATGAAAATTTGATGCTGTGCTGCTACATTACATGCCGGAGAAATTCTGTAGAAACCGAACAATTGTATTTGACCAAGTACCCGGAACGAAACAACCAGGAAAATCTATAGTTAGGTGTTTGGTGTCCAATCTAACAAAATACGGTTCATTCAAGCCACCCGTACTCTCCCTCCAAAAACATTTGAGCACAACAACATTTCTGTTTGCCGCAATTATTTCAGCACACACTACATCACAAAGATTTGAAATTTACGTGTTCCATTGTAAAATATGCCCTACACTGAAAGACGTTACTTTAGTTTAATTTAATTTAATTTAATTAGTTTAATACTACTCTGTCAATCGAACCGATTCTGTCAGAACTAACAATAGACTTTATTTTTTCGCTCCCATGGTTTCATTCAGCGCACACTAGACCAAAAAGATTAGAAATTTACTAAAACGTTTATTTTTTCTCGATAAAATCACAAATAACAATATTGTGTAATACATTGTTGAATTTGTAATGAAAAATGCTTCCTTATACGTAGTGTACTTATTTTAAGTGCCGTAAGAAAAAATCAAGTTGATAATTTCTTCAAAACAAACGTTGTACTAAGCATTCGTGAACGTCATCTTGTAGAGCAGAAGAGTGACAATGACGAAGTGCATTCGGTACGGCTGGCTTTCGAATGGCACAGATATGTAAAACGAAATGACACAATTTCGGTTTTAATATTTTCAAGTAAGCCGAAATCAGCAGTTTTCGCCAGCGAAATGTTGACCCCTCGAGTGGGCAGCTTTCAAGGCAACCGACTTTATATCTCTCTCACGGTTTCCGGAGCCCCATGCTGTTTCATCCTCAACACACTAATATAGTGTATATTTTGTGCTTGGAAATTAAAAATTCTAATATTGCAATACGTCGGACAACAGTATGCAAATTTTTTTGTGGTATTAGATCAAATTATTCTCACCCACATATTTTTTCGTAAAATAACAAATTCTACCATACCAATTTAGTAACGTTATAAATTGAGTTTGTCGTAATGATTCGTTAGCAAACGCTAAAAGTTTTGCGCATCAAACTTTAGACATTTTTTCGCAAGTCTAATTTGCGAAGTCCTTAATAGCGACTACCATGTTTTACAACAAGTTTTAACACCAATTAATTAAATCGTGGTTGATGTTCAATTACTGAGATATATTAGTACCGCATGGATAATAAAACATACTTCAATTAATGTCAAAAAAAACTTTAATCGATTTATTATAAACTCTAATAATAATAGTAACAATAAATCACTCTTAAAATTAATTGAGAAAGTTGTGGTTCATATTTTAGAATCTTTGTAAAATTAAAGTCTTTTTAACATTTAAAAGATTTTTGTAAAAACTATGAAATTATAGATTATTTATATTCTGGAAGCAGCTTTTGTTTAGAGAAAACACGGAGAAATATTTCCTTTTAATAACAATTGTTTTAATATTTGAAAACAATGTATATAATTGAATGAAAAGAATTGAGTATAATATGTAGACAAAACAAATAGACATAATAATCATACACAAAATAATCTTATAGTTATTGTGTAAGTTTGTTTCCATTTGCTGTTAACTAAATAATAAATAAATCAGAGAAATGTGAAAACTTTTATAGGGCCGAAACGTTTACTATAAAATTCTGTCTGTAATGCTGTAACAATGATGTATAAACAAACTTATTATTTATAAAATATATATGTTGAATGTTTACAGGATTATGCAACAGTTGCAGTAAAAACTTTAAAAGAACGACGCAGAGAGAACGAGAATTAGCTGATCTATTATCCGAATATCAGCTTTTAAAAGAGGTATCTCATCCGAACATAATAAAGCTTCTGGGAGCTTCTACAGTTCCTGGAGGTCCTTTATATTTAATCATTGAATTTGCTGAACACGGGTCTCTAAGGTAAAATAACAATTACATCTTGAACTTTACTCAAAATTTTTTTTTTTGTTAAATATTACGGGTAGCTCAATTTTCTTTTTAACCCTTTAGAAACTACCTGAGGCGAAGTCGTCATCTTCAGACTGATATTCACATTACCGCAAACTGTCTAGAAAACGTAGCTCTCGAGCACTACGATGAACCTAAGGTCTGCGAAATTACGCCGAAAGAAATTTTGTCGTTTGCTTGGCAAATTGCTAATGGAATGTCCTACCTCAGTGACATAAAGGTAATGAATTTCATTAATTTATAAAATTATGATTATCTTTCGTGTAAAACCTTCTAACTATTTTCAATGAAAGTAGAATCCGTTATCTGATTTTGTAATAGGAGAACGCTGAAACTTAAGTTATCACTGACCATAGCGTGGGTTGCATAATTAACCTCTGACCGGTCTTTCGCAAAACTAAAATCATATAAAATTAACAAATTTTCTTTAAATGGGTTAAACATCGTTTAAAAATATTTAACTTCATTAACAGTAAATCTCTGAGTTTTTTAAATAATACACGATCGATAAAAGGTTTCTTACTTCTTACTTCAAAGACGCGACTTCAACTTATAAAAAGGATGAAAGATTTCACATACACTCATGAATTTGGTAACTTGGATACCACAATTTCTGTAAACAAAGTTTGCACATTGTGAAGCTGGCCCAAGGGGTATCATTTACAATTTCTAACGTGAGGTAGTCTCAGCAGGGGTTATCTTATAGAAGGACTGTAGAATGAATCATTACACTAAGCACGTTTTTTAAAAATAGGTAATTTACGTTGCTTACTTATTTATTCTTTAAAGAATATATTTGAAGGTACGCTAATTAAACACCATAGCTCGATTGATTATCGAATCCAAATTTTGTTTAGGAAATGTTTACAAAATAAAAATTAGAAATAATTTTGATTTAAAAAACGTCTACCAGCAACTTTTAAATTAAATCAAAAAAACTAAACATGGTTATTTGGGTTGACTGATTATTACTTATTTTTAAATGAAATCTAACCTACTAATTATTGTAAGTTATTAAAGAAAAAATCATTAAACTCTCTATTCATAATATTTAGTTCTTACAAATGTATATTTTATAATGTTTCATTTTTTTCTGTAGTTAATAGAAAAGTAAAAAACTAAGGCAAATGAAGTACAAACAGAAACAATAAGTAGACATAATTATCATCAAATATACCCGGGCAGAAGAATCCCGCTTGTGAATACTATTAATAATAATTAATAAATCAAGAATTCTGAGTATTTCATCACAATATGCAAGCTTCTGTCTTTATGTTCTGTCGTTTAAATTTTGCACAGGAAATAACCTATAGGGGTAGAATTTATGACATTTTAGGTTTGTTGAATTTTGTTATATGTCTTTCCAGACATCTTTTGCACACCAGGTATCGAATATTTAGGATTTTCTTAAAAATAATAAGTAGGTATTTTAAAAGAAATTGTAAAGGATATTTCCATTATCTTGAAAGTAAATTAAAATATCAAGTTCTTCATATAAATTTCTTTCGACTGTCCTCTTGTTTCGTTGAACACCATTGCGTTCTTCAAAGTGCCTAATTGTGTTCTTAATATTATTCACTGACAAGAATCTTCTGCCAGGATATATTTGATCATATTCATGTCTACCTATTGCAACACTGATATTTGAATAAAATAACCTTATTATTTAATTTTTGTCTTCCTCCGAATAACCCATTTGATAGATATTTTAAATAATTTTTGAACTAAATTAATTTCTGCATACGGTTTAATTTTCAATTTATGACTAACTTATGTGTAACTAACATGGTTTCGTTGCTAGGGTTACGTTTATTGCAAACGTCCACGTTTTCAAGGCCACTTGCTCTCCAGGAAAAATAAGTTGTAAACTCAAATATGTTGAAAGTAGTTCAATCAAATGCCAAGAAATTATACAGAGTGTCCCGAAATTAATGGGACACCGAGCATTATAGACTTACATAAAAATAATGCAATTTTGTCAAACTTACTTTGTAAATAATAAAAAATTACAGGGCCTTAAATTTCAAACTTTGATTTCAAATTCATTAAATTGTTAGAAAATTTTCAAAAGATTCTTTTTGATTATTTACGAAAAGACTAACCTAAGTTTGGCTTAATCGTATTATTTTGATGTAAGGAATCTACTATTGCTCTGTGCCCCATTGATTTCGATACACCCTGTATATATATTCAAAAATATAACAAAGCAAACTTTTATTTGAGATAATAATATACAGGGTGTTTTATTTAAAAAATATAACTGAATTAATTTTTACAAAGTTGTGAAGTATATTTTTTATATTCTTTATTACTAAAAGATACTACGTGAAAAACCTAAAACTTTTGCATTTAAAATTTTTTTCTATAATTTATAATAAGAACTGTAGGTAGAAGACAAAATATAATAAATATCCTTGTACGCCCGAGACAAAAATAAAGCCCTGTTTCGAGATTCATACCTACAACATGAAATACTGTTTGTAGGAAAATTACTTGTTACGCTAAAGTCTATTTAATATCATATTTATTAAAAGAATGAATGTTTTGAAAATGTTTTATACAAAATTCTAAAGTAACTAAAGACAGACTTCAAAAGAAGCGTTAAAATAATTACTGAAAATGATTTAACACAAATGAAAAACATAATTAATATTTAACACTATTGTTCTAGGTATTCACAAAAATCCAGGTGCCGTTTTGTATTCTTACATAATGATTTGACACTGATTTTTCATTCATCTAGTTATGTAGTGTGGTATCTATCTGTAATTAGTTTATTATACTTAGGATTATATCTTCCTTTCTTTATTTTATCTCTTCTTCTTGAATTTGAATATTTTTGTACTATTTCTTCTCCTATTATGTATGCCTCTCACTTTCTTTCTTTCTATTTTCCCCATACTTTCCTTACATACCTAGTATAATTTTTTTTTGTCCATAGCTTATTTTCCTTTCTTTTAATTTTGTGTATTAGTTTTACAGCACCTTACCTCATCTCTCTATCTCTCGTGTTCTCCTGACCTATTGCTCTCTTACCTGTTATACTCTATTTTGATCTCTTTTGCTATATATCTCAGTCTCCTTGTCTAAACCTACTGTATATTTTCAATGTTTTTCATGTAACACCTCTGCTGACTCAATTCCTTCCACCCTCATATTTTAGCTCAATACAACATTATTCTTTTTACATTGTCAAAAATACATATCCTTTTTTTGTATCTTTTGCTCAAAACCTTATTTGTTACACTTAACTTTTACCATTTTCTTCGCTTTTTTTCAGTTTGTTACTTGAACGTCATTCTTATAGTAGTATAGTAGTATTACTATCCTAAGTATTTTATTACCATTAATGGCTGTAAGCACCAACTCTGCGTAACTTTAACGATGCTTAAAACTTAGATTTAGATACAATTGATAAACCATACCTTACGATTTTTAAGCATCGCTTAACTTTAAACTTACATTGATGCATACGGTCATTTGACTGGTAATTTATTTTTATTTAATTTTTTTTCTTTTATCAAAATCGCCACATGATTTGCTTACGCAAATAGCCGGACCTTTCACCCCCTACTGAGTGGGCATCTCTGTTTTATGGCGGTACGCACCAACACAGCCTAAACTTAAGCAAGATTAGAAAACAATCATAGCTATGGTTTTAATTGTATTTAAGCATCGCTTAAGTTTAAGCTGAGTTGGTGCAAACTACCATTAATCTTTTATCCAAAATATTTTACTTACTTTGCCTTCTACTTTCATCCTACTTGTCTCTATATTTGTCTGTATATCTCTACCAACTTGTTTTAATATTTTTTGCGTCTACTTGCTTTTTCTTAGTATTAATTTTAATTGCCTTCTGTTGATGTTATAGAAGGCTGCCTTTATTTTTTTTACCAACCAAGATTTCATAAAGATTTTTTTATTATATGTTTTATTTATAAGACATATTAATATTTAATAATAAAAATTTATGAAATCTTGATTACTTCAGTGTTTTAATGTGTATTCCCTCCAGCCCTATGAAAATTCGTCTTCTTTCCATATCTTATTTAAAACGCTTCTTATTTGTCTTCTGATTTTTTTTCATATTCCATCTGTTCCAGTCACTTTTTAATTTTTTCTTTTTTACATCTTCTACTTCTTCCATTGTTATGTCAACTTTTGTTTCACTATCATCTGCTGCAATTTCTTTTTCCCATGTTTCTTTCCCTCTCAACCCCAGTTTACAATGTTCTCTCGCTCTCTTAATTTACTCTTTTTTTCCTTCCTCTTTACTTCTCTTTTTTCTTTCTTTATTAAGTAATCTTCAAACATTTTTCATTTTTGCTTTTTATGTTCTTTCTTTAAATATACAGGGTGTCCATGCAATAAATGCCCAAGATTAGATGGATAGTTTCTATCTGCTTGGTTGTCCAACTATCTATTGTGTGTATGTGATTTTTGTAAATACTTTCCCTTATCGTAATGATTGAAGACATGAAACCCAAACTTCGTAGGTGTATTGTTGCACTGGTCCAGTAAAAATAAAAATTAAAATAATACCATTACCGTGGCAAAATGATGGCTATTTGAAGATTTTAAAGTTAAATAACTTTTAAAACCAGTGTTTTTTTTATTGTTTGTCTAGAACAAGGTTATTTCTTGTATTTATAATTTTTTCAATAAAACTACTGGTTTTTTAAAAAAAAAAGGGAAGTTACGATAACTTAAAAAAATCTTAAAATAGCCACCATTGCTGCCACGGGTTATGTGATTATTTTTGAAATTTTATTTTTACTAACACCTAGACAACGCAATCAACTGCAAGTTTGGGTTATGAGTTCAACCATTACGAAGAAGAAAAATTATTTTCCACAAAATCACATACAGACAGATAGAGACGGACAAACCAAGCACAGATGAGGACTATCCGATATATAATAAAAAATTGTTTGTGCTCGACCTACAGTATAACTTGGTAAAATCTTGGGCATATATTACGGGACACCCTGTATAGCTATATCACATGTATTTTATAATTTCTTTTTAGTCTCTAATACTCTTGTATATATATATTTTTCTTTTTTCATTTGCTGCTCCTCTTTTTTTATCTCCTGCTTTGCAACATTCCATATCCACTCATCTCTAGTTAAAACAAGAGGGTATACCGATCGAGACATCAATTATTATTGAGTAAAATATTCATTTAAGGTGAATAGACAAAAAAATAGACATTCTAAACACACAAACATGGTAATTTTTACACCATAGAAAATTTACTTATTTTCATTTACATTTAGACGGTCTAGGACGTTTTGACGCCGCCGTTTTGGCATTGTCGTTTTAGCTCTGGGATGTTTTGGCACAAGGATGTTTTGGCGTCAGGACGTTTTGGCGCGGTGATATCTTATCACCTACTCATTCACATAAACAACGAAAATTTTTTGTATGTTTTTTTGCTCGTTCATAAATATCGGGGCATTGTAATGTATTGTTACAATATTGGTAGATGTAATATAAGTACCTACCAACGGATTAACGATAAGTGATGGAGTAGGGTTTGCAGATACATCTCAACTTCTAGAGGTCAATCTCTAGCGACATAATTATTTAATTACTTATTTTTTTATTAATCTCTGTGTGTGTAGTTTCTTTCTTCTAACTACAACAATGATATTTTTAATTTTATTGTACCCTCATTTTTTTTCTTGCCGCAAGATGCAAATAGACAATTATTATAATGCAAAATTTGAACGACTTTTATGAACACTCGTCACTCGTCATTACAACAAATTGTAGGCATTTCCATTCCAATGTCAACTATTAAATGCCCTATTCTTTGAAGTAAAATATACAAGCAACCGTAAGTGGCTTAAAATAACGTCTCTGTAAAGTAGCAATTTATTATCTTTGTTTTTCACAAAAAATGTGTTTGAATTTCTTTTGCTTTTGCAATAAGCCAAATGCAAAGAATTGCCATTATTTTTATACATGTATGCACCTTCACACCTACCTGTTTGTAATCTTTAAAAATTCAATTGTTGTTGTTTCAGGAAGATAAATTATAGAATATTAGATACTTCTAATATTGATACACTTTCATGTTCTAATGCAAATTTTTTCATTGCGTAATGACACCTCTGAGGGGCCTTTGTTATTTTCATTGCTATATTTATGTACTAGGTGTATTAGTAAATATCCTAGCGTCAAAATAACTCGGCGTCAAAAAGCTTCAGTGCCCAAATGTCTTGCGCCAGAACGTCTTGACGCCAAAACGGGAGTGCCCAAACGGCGGCGCTTAAATGTCCCATTCCGATTAAGAGGACCTGGTGTAGTCAAAAGGCTCCATATATTTCAATCTAATCAATGTACTCACTTTACTTCCCGCGCACTTTTTCCCGCGTATTTTTCTCTCCGTGTAATTTTCTCCCCGAAATACTTTCCCTACTATCTAGTACTTTCTGCCCCGCGTACTTTCCTCGCTGCTTACTTTTTTCCCCGCATAGTTTTCTCTTCAAAACACTTTCCTCCCCGCTACATTTTTCCTCACCGCTCATAACAAAATATGACAAAAAAAACATGATTTAAACAAATTTACGTAAAAAAAAGTTTGTTTTAAAATTTTATTATGAATGTAATATAAAGAAAGAAATTGTAATAACTGTAACCTACCAACCAACACTGTTTACCCCCGATCGCATGAAAACAACTTAAATTGATTAAAACAACGTATATAATCCCTCTTAATACGGATGTCTTGATGTCAGAGGCAAATTTTTGTGCGTTTATTTGTTTTCGTAACTTTATTATGATCAGTGAGGAAAGTACGCGGGGAATAATGTAGCAGAGAGAAAACCGGATGGTTTTAAATAACAAAACATCTATGCCTCCAACAACTAATTTTTTGTTCATCTTTACAGAGCCCGAGTGACGCTCTATTAAAGCCCTATTCACACTAGCGGTCTCGGTACGGTCCGGTCACGGTCAAGTCACGGTTAAGGATTATAATGTTCTCACTGCCGGCCACAGGCAATTAAAAAGACAGTCTGGTTGCTGTTACATTTTCATTTAATCTTGTCATTTTTAAAGCGTACTCTGATGAAAATTGCATTAATTCTCGATAAAGAAGAAGAAATGAGACAAAGTAAACAAAGTAGACGAATTTGGGTTTATCCATTGGTCCACACTTGCCAGGAGGAAGAAGAATATACAACACTCTATCGCCACTTAGTGAATAATGATTCACACTAAGCGGTTTCGACCAGAAAGCTCGTGACTGCCGCGGTCTGGATCGTGCACCGACCGGTCTGGACCGGAGCGAACCTGACCGTGACTTGACCGTGATCGATAGTGTGTATGATCCCGTTGGATTACGTACTACCGATGTTGACCTGACCGTGACTTGACCGTGACCAGCCCGAACCGAGACCGCTAGTGTAAATAGAGCTTTAGAATCTTAAAACGTTAGTCAGAAATACCCACATAAAACACAAGACCAAATGCACACCCTCATTACTAAAATAAATTCTAAAAATAAAAATGAACGCTCTCTCAAAAAATTTTTTGTTTTGATACCCGGCGTGTTTTCTTACCAAAAACTTTTGAAAAAATTTACAAATTAGTTATCAAAATTTTTTTGTATTTTTTTTTAATTATTCCGAACTTGTTAATCGAATCTATTTTTATATTTTAGACAATACAATTGTTCAGCACGTTTGAATCCTATAAAATTATTTTTTGTTTCCAGCTAGTGCATAGAGATTTAGCTGCACGAAATGTACTGATAGGAACCGGAAAAATTTGTAAAATATCTGACTTCGGATTAACAAGAGATATATACGAAGACGATGCGTATTTTAAACGTAGTAAAGGCAGAGGTATGATTATCTCCGTAGTACATAAGTTCGTTGCTAAAGCATAGCTTTTTAGTGCCTGTAAAATGGATGGCTCCAGAATCACTATCCGATCACATTTACACAAACAAGTCTGACATTTGGAGCTACGGTATTTTAATATGGGAACTGGTAACTTTGGGGCATCTCCTTATCCAGGAATTGTAGTACAATCTCTATTTCACCTTTTAAAAACCGGATATCGCATGGAGCGACCTGAAAATTGTTCGGTTGCATTGCAAGTCTGTAACATAGTTATAACGAATTAATTGACCTCTGAATTTTAGATATAAAGTCATGAGAAGCTGTTGGAGTATAGATCCAGAAAAGCGCCCAGCATTTGCGGATTTATCGATAAAATTTGAAAAAATGTTAGAAGACGAAGTAGAATACTTAGATCTTACGAATAATGCTTTTAACAATCGCGGATACTTTTGCGATAATCTTGAAGATGTGGAAGGTACGTATTTACATTTCGTTATAAAGTACCTAAAGATTGATTTTAGTTGAAATAGAAGATGGAGTCAATAAAGTCAAAAGCGGCACGGAGGCCTTAAATTATTTAAATAAAACGATAGATTACGAAAAATGTGGAAACGCAACAAAAATAGACACAAATATTACAGAACCTGCACAAGAATCGTTATTGCCCTCGCCCCAGAACGAAATGCAAAATAGTATCGGTTACGAAACTCCAATTAAAATACAGAACAAAATTGAAAATTTGCCCACACCAGTTAATGAATTTCCTCAATACGGTTACACCGATATGACAGCTTGTCAATCCAAATAATGTTAATTTTGTTCACCTCATCAAAAGCACGTGTAACGCAAAACTCATAAGCTTCGCTTAAATTAAGGATTACAACCGGGAAACCTAAAAGAATTGAAGTGAAATTAACAACCTGCTTATTCAATTTGTGACTTAAAATTTTACTGATAAGAAAGACGTGGAAAAGTTTTAAATAATTTGGATGCTCTGATATGCCTTATTGTCACAAATTAATAATATAGACACAAAAACGGTATTAAATATTTTGTATTCAAACACTTTTACTCACAACGCGTACATGTTTTATTTGTCTTCATTAACACTGCTAACAAAAATATTAAACTTCTGAGTGACAAGTGCAATGTTAAAAGGCAAATGACACGGTTAAAATACAGGAGGTTTCAAATTTCCCCATTTCATAATGTAAAACCGATTTGAGTAAAAATAGAGCAAACATTGTTTTGACAGATTTTCCAGAAAAATTGAAAACTGTAATACAATATTATCTTTACTGAAATAGGCTCTAACCTTAAAATAAATTAATTTGGGACACCCTGTATAGATGAAGGCTTCCAAAACAACTAATTTTATTCATTATGTCGTTAACTTTTATCTGTCTATAACATGTACCTAAGTACTACATTGGCAGTATTTTCCAAGTTTTCTCACACCATTTATTTTTCGTAAGTTGATTTTACAAAAATTATATTTAACTCTTTTGATAACGTCGCAGTATAGTTCAAACAAATAAATGCAAATATTTAATCTATATATTTGCTTAGTGCATAGTCATTTGCAGAAAAATGGCAAACAAAAAAATAGTGAAGTGTCGCTCAGACGGTATAGTTTAGTATGTATAATAAGTCTTTTACTTTTTTTTATATATATAAGATGTACTTGATAATGTAATGTATATTAGCAAAATTTACCGTTATATTTTTATGTAATGCAATTAGGCCAATTTGTACAGGGTGCTTGGGAGAGAAAAGTTATATACTCTTGTATAACTGTCATGTAGTGAGATTGTTGAAGTAAAGACTGCTTTGTGTTTATTGTGAGATTATGTAAACATTATTTATTATATTTACGTACAAATATATTTGGATGTTAATTATTGTGATAAAATAATAAATGTATTTTACTCATTTTATGTTTAACTTTACTTTAAACAATTAAAAATGATCAAAACCAAAAACATTTTTAAATGATAACTTGGAAATTATGGAGATTTTGTCGAATGCAGTTATTTGTATCACTAGCCCAGAAATTGACTTGCCAACTTGAGCTAATTTAACAAGACGTATTAGACATCTTTCCATTCAACTTATCCGATAAACCAAAAATTACAATTGCTTAAAATTTTGGTATTACAATAAATTTCCTTTTTTAATTTTTATTCTACCAACGCAACATTTTATCAATATAAAATAGACGCAACTCGTTCATGAAGAAGAAATTAGCACTTCACAAACAGGAGTAAGTCGAAAAGCTGAGAGTAGTTTGAGACACCATAAACAATTAATAAAAATATTCCCAAAGAAAAACAATTAACATAGAAATTGTCGTTTAAACTAAGAATTTTTGTATGTGAACAACAACGTCTGTAGCTTGCAACTTGAATCTTAAGATAAATTATGCTCTTAAAATAAGAGTTAATATTATTAAACATGTACTTAAAATAACATATGAAAATGTACACAAATGTCGTATCAAGACATCAATTACCGGGCGAACTACTAATTTACAACAAAAGAATATGGTTAACCCACCATGGTGGTTACATGTACTACAAACCAGAACAATTTTGAGTTAAGAACAAATTAACAAACATCTCAAACTTACGGGAAGGTTAAAACTTTACAAAATACATATTTGCTCTCAATTTTAAATTGTTAAAAACTTTCAATATTTAAGGCAGTAAACAAAGAACACCCAGTGGTTGAGTCACATATTCCACAACAATCAAATCAGAAAGCACAGAGAAAGAAAGAAACCAGGCAAAGGAAACAAAACTATAACATTGTCGAAAAGGAATGAAACGAATGAAAAACTACGGCACTAATCAAAAAAAGGAATTATTTAATAGTACTATATGCAAAGTGTGGATGAAGGTCCTAAAGTTTTCATAAAATTTTGAAAATGTTAAACGTTTTTGACATTAGTACTGTTACTTTAAGAGAATGTTAATTGTAGTCTAGACTGAATACCTAACTATTAAATATGATGAGTTACAAAATGACGAAATACCTAAAGGGTGGTTCTCATCTCTATAAAACCTTTATCTTAAACTTCTTTGATGCACATTTTGAATGCTTTTAAACATAAATTAGAGGCGGCAAATTTGTTTTATGTCCCACACAAATCAAACCATTCTATATTATACAATTAACAATAGTTGCAACAAATAATGTCTAACAAAAACTAAGATAGTTTACTTTCTTTATTTCTTTCCTAAATTTATTTAAATAACTATCGTTACAGGCGACAAATTCTGAAACAGAAAGATGATATTGAAAACGGATTGGGTTTACCGGAATGGCGATTAGTTTTATGCTTTTTTGCCGCATGTACCCTAAATTTTCTTGTGTCAATTAAAGGAGTAAAAAGTTTGGAAAAAGTCCCTTATTTCTTAGCCTTGTTTCTGTATGTCGTGATGGGTGCGCTTTTGATACATGCGGTGACGCTCGAGGGTGCCGCAGAAGGAATTCTCGATTTTATTACTCCTCAGTGGGATAAACTAGCAACAGCTGACGTACTCCAAAAAGTTTATTCGATGCAACAATAATTCTGTATTTGTAGAATTGGTACGCCGCCGTCACGCAATGTTTTTTTTTTATTGAACGTCGGCTTAGGTAGTATCGTAATGTACTCATCATACAATAGCTTCGACCACAACATCAACAGGTAGCATGCAAGTTGTATTATTATAGTCATCTTCATTTTTTACAGAGACGCTTTAGTGGTAACAACCTTAGATACTTTTACGTCTCTTCTCGCTGGTACCACAATCTTTGGAATTTTAGATAATTTGGCGCATCAACTTAATGTTCCAGTAGAGCAAGTCATTAAATCTGGAGGAACTGATTTGATGCACTTTGCTACAGCGACTGAGATTACGATAGTTGAGACAGCCAAGACAAATGCCGGACTGGATGGCGGAAACACATTCAGTAGCGCCCAACTACAATCTACAGAAGTCTGTTTTACGGCAATAAAGTTACACCCGAAAGACGTAATGGCTAGAAGAATTGCTAACAGAATGAAAGCTACAGCTTAGTAAGTAACACTGGCCAAAAGAAAAGCACTAATAAGTAGATGTCTAGTGATTCTTCTAAACCACAAAATTTTAATGATAATCCGTCAACTACCCGCTGTACCACAATAGCATTTAATCGATCACCAATTATCCACCGTTCTAGAATTGTTTAGGAAGACGATGAAGTTAGAGACTGCATTCATAACCTTATCGGCTAAAATGAGAAAAAAGGCAAGCCAGGCGGCCGTCTAGGGCGGCAACATGGGGAGGGTGGCAAAGCGGAAAAAAGCAAAAAGAAAAAAAAATGTATAAAAAATGATTTTTTTTAAGTTTTAACTTAATAAAACGGATTTGTGTTGCTTTAAAACTCAATTTTAATCGTAATAAAACTTTATGAATACTAGCTTAATTTAAGTTTTACAGGTCAACTTACAGATTCATTCTGTATGAGAGTCGTGAGTGACAGACGACACAGTGTCGGTTGTGCGTGTGCGCTGAGGAAGATGAAGAAGCGCGGGTCGGTAGTGTGTTGTGTGCTGCGGTTGGAAAAGCGGGGAGGGGCGCAGCCTTGTACTCTCTCATTAGCCGCGTGGTCTTGAATAAAAGTTTCATGTCGCTACATGAATCGGCGCTGTTGACATCCCTGCTCTGCTCATAACAACAATTATGATTTGGCGGTTTCTTGTTACACTGTGACTGTGCTGTGTAGTGTGTTCTCTATATAGTTTCAATAATACTTTATCTAAGGTAGATTAATTAATTAGTAAACACTAAATACTCTCCTTTTCCCATATTTAAAAGTTTGTTCTCATACAGTCTTTTGTGTCGGATGTGTCCTACAACCTACAATGTACGAAGTGGAAAAACTGTATACAACTTGATACAGGTAAGTGAAGTAGGTAATAAAAGAATTAGTTTAATTCGTCTTCGTTCAATTTACAGGAACATAATTTATTGACACATGCCGTTACAGTTAATTGTTGGCATTTTTTCTTAGTTTATACTATTCATACGTGTCAATGTTTACACGAGATGTCGCAAGACACACATTTCACTTATAATTTACTGATTTTTGTATTATTATTATTATTGACTTAGGCTATATGTGTTAATGTATTATTCGTAGTTGTTACTTGTTTAGTCTATTAACCCTCCATCAGAAGCATTGGTTAAGAAAGATAGTTAAATTCACTTTCAATTTAAAAGTAAATAAAAGGAAATTACATTCAAATCGTGACTTTGTAAGCCACCAAAAAATGAAAGACTTATAAACGTAATAGTTTAATTCTTGCCAGACCTCTGGCCTCCCAGTGTTTTGTTTTAAATCAAATGTTACTTGGTATTATTTTATTATACTAATCAGCTGTTACCGTACTGCCTACAGCATACGTTTCTGTATAAATTAGCTGATACACATTCTGTATTATGCTTGGTCAGATACTTGGTACTATATCAACTATCAAAATCTGAAGTTTAAAACAATATTTTTGCAACTTTTGAGTTTTCGCACTCAAGAAATATATTTTGATAAATGTAATTATATTTTTAAATTTCTACAATGTGTAGTAAACTTCTACATATAATGTCTTAAATTTCAGGTAGATATTGGTCGTTATAATGGATGAAAGAAAAAGACTATCTAGCTTCCAATACCGGAAAAGGAAAGCTGAGAGAGACAAGTTTATTTCAGAACAAAAAAGGTCATTTTTAAAGTATTTACCCACGAACAAATCAAACAACAAAACACAGCGGATCAAGAGGAAGCTTGACCGGAACCCTCATCAGAAGCAGATTATCTACTTGAAAATAGTAGTAAAATTATGATGTTGAGCAGAACGTCAGTGAAATTCGAACAGAGAAAGTTAATGATGAAAGTGTAGGTACTGAAGAAGAGTTTAATGTGTGTACGCTAGAAAATCAAGACAATTTAGAATCAGAATCAGCTCTTGATTTTAATGACCCAGCTACTTGGCCTGATAGGTGCGACGACACTCTTCGGGTATCTCTTGTTCAACATGGTTCTCATCAGGAAAAGGATATTAATTTTGATGAATCTGTCTGTTGTACGTGATTACTATACTCAAAATATAATGATTTGGTTTTCTGGTTTTGTTGTAAACTGTTCAATAAATCAACTTCACCGCCAAGTTTATGTTTAAAAGGAATCAATGATTGGAAAAATATAGCTACAATTTTGAGTAATCATGAAAAGAGCGACGGTCACATAACGTGCTTAAATAAATGGAATAAACTTGAGCTAAAAATAAATAAAACTATAGATTATGCAAATTTAAGTCTGATGAAACAAGAAGAAAAATATTGGAAAAGTGTCTAAGAAAGAATAAGTGCGAGTTTTAGGAGCTCAAAATCTGGCACTTCGAGAAAAATATGAGAAACTCTTCACAGCCGATAATGAAAACTTTTTGAAATTTCTGAAATACTTGACGCATGAACATCTTTGCAAAATTCAAGAAGATGAGACAAAGGTACATTACTTGAGCAAAGATGTTCAGAATGAAATGATGAAACTGTTAGCAAACTCCGTGCAGGCTAAAATTATTTTTCTAGTCCATGCTGCAAAGTATTACTCTATAATTCTTGATTGCACTCCAGACGTCAGCCATACAGAACAAATGAGTGTGATTGTGTGGCTATCACGGAAACTACAAGTGAAATTCGAGCGAGTACTTTTTAGGTTTCATACCCTTGACAACTGGTGCTAGTTTAACTGAAGCAATTGTTGAAAAGTTGAAAGAACTCAACCTTTGCATCGACAATATACGCGGTCAACGCTATGATAACGGAAGTAATATGAAAGGCAAACACTCTAGAGTACAAAAGAGAATTAAAGAGATTAACCCGAGAGCGTTTTATGTGCCTTGTAGCTCACATTCATTGAATCTTGCTGTTAATGATGAAGCGCATTGTTGCTTGAAGGCGACGAAGTTCTTTCAAGAAATTTATGTTTATTTCTCTGCTTTAACACATCGTTGGAATATTCTAAAAACACATGTAACTAACTTGACGCTTAAGACTTTTAATGAAACCAGATGGGAAAGCCGAATAGATGCTCTTGTACCTCTTTGATATCAACTGGGTGATGTTTATAACGTTTTAATGGACATTTATGAAGATACCTTAAAAATTGTGCCCCAAATTTGTCCGTGGCTTTACGGATTTTGCTGACTTTGCCTGTGTTTGTTGCTAGTGGTAAGCGTAGTTTTTCAAAATTAAAACCAATTAAAACTTATATTCGATCTACCATGACGCAAGAAAGGCTTCAAGAACTGGCCACTCTATCAATTGAACAAGACTTGGCAAAAAACATTGACTGGTGACTTCTTTCACAAAGATAATTAAGAAAAATTAATTATAGTAGTACTACTAGCCACACAGGTTAGATTTTCCTCGTTAAGTATTACTGGAATCTAAGTATTTGTGAGATATCTTTAAAATGAAAATTATTTTACAACCATTTTTAATGTTTCAAAAAATTTGACCATTTATCGGTTCAATAGTGTGTATCACGTGGCTAGAAACTGCTTTTGTCAGTTTCTGGCCTAGTGATACAAATAACTATCTTTTCAGAAAAAAATAAACCTAAAAGCTGTAAACATCGACAAACTTTAACCTGTTAACAACTAATTGCTATGATAGTGGTACGATTGATACTCAAGCTATTAATTTTAGAATTTTTTAATAAAGTTGCTAATGTTTACAGTGTGATCGGTTTTTGCTGTAACAAATAGCGGTTCTTTTGTGACGGGTGAGCGTGGTTCAACTAACTCTTAGAACCCGGGATAAGTCATAAGCACATTTCTATTATATTTCTAAAAAGAATTTGTAGGTTAAACTTTAAAACTGAATTGGCCTATACATTAAAAATGGTTGCAAGATAATTTTCATTTTACGAATATTTCACAGATAACTTAGATTCCCGTAGATCGCAAATTGTTAAACTAGCAAATTTTAAAATATCTCAAAAACTATTAGAGTTAGGAGTTATAGTAAGCTTAATACTGCCTGAAAGATAATTAATTTCAGTTTTCAACAGGCTACACAATTCCATTTAAGTTAAGCACGTTATTTTAGTTTTAAGTGGTTAGTGTTATGCGGTTCTATTAAAAACACCCTGTAGATTATACCAAAAAAATAAATATTGCAAAAAAGATGTGGAAAGCTTTTGGTAAAGTGGTGAAAATCAAAGCTGTTTGTTCTTATTTATTTTGAAGTCATTGTGTTTTTTAGAGGGTCTGCAGATCATGTAAAATCGATTTATTTGAAAGTAAGTAAGTATAGGAACATGTTAATACACATACATTATTTTTTAATGTCTACAATTTAAAAATCAAAAAAATGCAGCGTGTTCCATTTAAAATAACCCAAGTTTGATGTGGCACGTGTTTCTGGAGCACTCTGTACAATCCAAAATATTTTTAAAATGTGGTGTCAAATAATCTCGATATACAGGGTTATTCACGGTATACGACACGGAATATTACAGCCAAACTATTTAATAAAATTGAAAAAAATATATCTGGGATTGATAGAGACCTATAGGAGGAATATTTTAAAATTACTTTTGAAATATACAGGTGTCCCAAAATACACGTAACGTATCTTTTTCTTATGGAATGCCTTGTATATTAATACATTTTTAGTTTCTACGTTTAAAATAAGAATGGATTTTATAGAGGTTTGCCTAACTTAAACCTAAAAGTTTTTGAGATATTTTGTATTTTATGAAAAAGTCGTCACAGTTTTACCGATTCATAACTCAACAACTAATACTTTTTATAGTGTCCTATAGCTAAATGTTCAGGTTGTCATGAAAATGCCAATTTTCATAATGAAGACTGATTTGTAACAATTTTAATATTTATCAAGTAAGCTATACAACTTTCACAGGTGAATATTATATATTTGTAAGAAGGAGAAGATTTGCATTGTGTACATTTTATGAAATTAAATTTTGAGAGAAATAAATATGTATAGAGTTTACAAGAATTTAATAAACATACAAATTTACTTCACAGTAATATCTCTTCTAACGAATTATCTGCTCCACGGATCAATTTCTAAGCTGTTTAATATAGTAACATACTCGTAAAATACAAAAAACATTTGCTTAAAATAAAGCGCCTATTTTTTTCATGTCTGTCTCCGAAATTAAACGGATACTTCCAGACGTCGTAGAGACTTAAAATTTGGTATGCCGATGGGTCTTGCCCTCAAACCAACGGAAAAAATCCGAAAACAAAACATTTTTATATAAGGGCGGGGCCAAGGGGTTTTCGTCCGCCATAGGTTTAACATTATTCAGAGAATAATGGGATCAACGTACATGCACGCGGAGTCTAGCATTATTAAACTCAGGCATTAAAATTTGCCCGTCAATCAACGGGTTTCTTACAAATACATAATATTCACCTGTCAAGTTGTATAGCTTACTTGATAAATATTAAAATTGTTACAAATCAGTCTTCATTATGAAAATTTGCATTTTTCATGACAACCTGAACTTTCAGCTATAGAACATTATAGTATTGTTTGATAGGTAATTACATTTTACATTTGTTGTTGATATAAAATACAGGGTGTTCCATTTAAATTAAGCAAGTTATTGCGGTTCAAAACATATCATTATTTAATCTTATTTTGAACACATCATGTATATGATAATGGATTTTTCACAAGTTCTACATAAAATCTGATCAATTGATAGACTTCAGTGCAAATTTAGTTTCCAATTTTATTAAATAGTTTGGCTCTAATCTTCCGTGTCGTATACCGTGAATAACCCTGTATACATGTTTTAGATTTCTTACAATATTTGTTGTTTTAATCCTACAGAATAATTTGTTGGTAGTGCCCCACCCTGTATTATTTTCGACGACAACCGTTTTCGCCCATCTGTTTGCCTTATGCGATTTATACCAACTTCCACAGTTTTATTATACGGTTTATTGTCAAACAAGAACTGCATTGTCGGTTTCATAATAGTATATTAAAGAACTATAGTTTCAGAAAACGCATTTTATAACACGAGTACAGTTTCGAAAGTGCGAGTTGCAAAAATGCTTTCTGAAACGAGTTATTTTTTCTATTTTGGGTTTTTCAGATTGATTTTAAAATAAAATTTAGCGATTTTTTAAATTTAGGAAATTTTGAAGTATAATTGCTAGGGTGGCAATATTTTCATTAAACTTTGGTTTAAATTCTAGTTTAAGTTTAATTAGTACATTTATCATTCGTTTAATTAAAAAGAAATGAGTGATAATAAAAATAAATAGATACATAAATCTACTGAACATTAATTACGATTTAAATTAACGCACGCCAAACAGCTTTGACGTTTAATATCAAATCAGTATTACTACCGGTCGGAATAAAAATTGTTCTATTTCTATAAAAGAACTCAATATTCTATAAAAGAACTCATACGTTTTTGCTTTCTTAAATGTTAAAATTGGTTGTAGGTAATCTGATTTAGTTCTTCATTAGAAACGGTTGTCGACGCAAATGACTGTATTTTATACGATTTTGTATTGTTAATTAATTGTATTATTTAATCCTTGCCTAGCATTTACAAACTTTTTTATTTACTTTTTGTTATCGCGATTGATTGCAATATGTCTAAATTTATTGGATCAAAACGAGTGTATCCGTACGTAAATCGAGTAGCAAGAAGGGAATGCAGTTACTTAGAAGTGCTAAGTCAATTCTTACTTGGGTTTTTAATTTCAACTAGAACAATCCTTGGAGAAACAACCACTACGACTTGTCAGAAACATCACCAGCCCCCTACTAGTAATTCAATTTTTTTAATGATTTATGTGAAAACAAGAATTCTGAAACAAATACTGGTTTTAAATTGGAAAAATTAAAAATTATGCCAGAAGATGCTATTTCTTCAAAGCGCTGAATAAATTTGAGCATTTACAACTTATAAAATGTGGGGGTAATAAGCACTTAGAGATAACAGAAGAGAAAAAAAATAGTTTTTTAAGTACATTTACAATTAATTGTGTTGTTTGGAGACAGAAGTTATTCATAGTGAACCAAAAGATTTGCCTATGAATATAAATATATTAGTTGTCCTCGGCACAATATCATCTGGCTGAGCTTACAATCAGATCCAAAACTCTTTCGGTTACTGTAATATACCCACAATGAGTAACAAAATGTAACAAAAAATTCAGGACGACTTATTAGAAGTAATACACGACGTTTTTAGGAAATCATAGAAACAAGCAGGATTTAAAGAAAAAAAAATAGCCATAGAAAAAGGACATATAAATTCTGATGGGATTCTATACATCATTGTTATCGCAGATGGTGCGTGAAGCAAATGATCATATTAAGTCATTTACGATGCAAACTCAGGGGTGGTAAGTAAATACTTATTAATTTGAAATTCTTTATTAAAAAAATTTTGCAAATAATTTATACGCTTTTTCTACATTTAAAGGTGTAATTATCAGACAAGAAACTAGAAAAATTTTATATTGATGAATTAGAAATAAATATTGTTATATGTGCCCGTGCTAAAACAAATAGTGTTGAACTACTGTCTCATACATGGTAAAAATTGGAGTAAACCTTCTACTTGTACGGAATCCGATATTATGGTTGAGGGGTTTCTTAAAAGCATCGAGATGGATGCACTTAAATATGGATTTCTTGTAGGAGACGGAGACAGTAGCGTTACAAAAAATTATCGGAAATCAGACTTACGATTCAAGATGAATACAAAAAATTGAATGCCGGAATTATTTATTAAAATATTTCTGTGCAAAACTCAGAGACTTATGCTAAAAAACCATTAGTTCAAAGTTAAAGAAGGTTCCATATAAATTTTTTAAATAATTGTGCCATTAAGTATATTTTGGAAAGTAACAATTTAAGTCATGTTTAAAAAATAACTGTCTTGAATTAAGACATTTCAAACTGCCCATTTCATGTATTTGGACAACATAATCATTGCCGAGAGTATTTTTGCAAATCGAATACTATTTCGGAAATTAATAAAGTGCCTGAACTGACAGAATTTGGCCTTTTTGACGACATCATAGCTGCTCATCAAAGGTTGGTCAATAACGTAGAAAACCTTATTTTAAATATGGATAACGACGCAGCTAAATTTTACAACTCTATTGTGGCAAAATCTGTTGGGGGTAAAAGGATTAATTTTAGTGGCAGAAATTCCACTTGAGGAACGCAAGGAGACTAAAAGAGACCTAACTTATCAAGACCGTCAAAGCAAAAAAAAATTAATTGAAGTTAAGAAGAAAATAATGCAAGTGGATAAAAATGAAAAAATTATGATAAGAGATAGATATGGGTTGTTTAAAAGAAGAAAATTTTCTGGGATGAAGAAATGGTATAAGTTCAAAGAAGAAGATGTGCAGTTAATCACAAATCTGTTCTGTTACAAAAGTATGAAGATCTACAAGAAACACCGTCATCAAAAAACTAAATTATCAAGTAAAGTCCTTTTAACAACATGTTCAAACCAGCGAAAATAATTTCTGTTCAATATTAAGTTATAATGTGGCCGGTATAAAAAATAAGTTGGATAATGTAGAGTTTTTTAATTTCGTACATAATTTTGACGTATTCTTTTTATTAGAGACTCATCTTGAAGAAAAAGACAATATTAATTTAGAACATTTTTTTGTTGATTTTAAATTAAAATGGATTTACGCTCACAGAAATAATAAATTCGGTAGAGCTATGGGGGTGTAATATATGGAATTAAATCCAAACTTGTAATTGCAAATAAATTTGATTTATTTATTGAAATTTGTTATTATGGGAGATATAAATGTAAGAATTGGTGAGTCATAAATTATTCCGGTAGAGGTGCTTGATGCAAATTTTAAATTTATCTAAATAGAAAATCTAAAGATAAAATTGTAAATAGTAAAGAAAAACATTTTTAGAGACCCGTGATAGTCAAAATTTAATTATTTTAAACGGAAGGACGTTTGGCGATTCACAAGGGGAGTATACTTTCTTGGGAGGCCCTGGGTGTTCTGTCAATGATATTCGTGCGGTATCTCTTAATGTTATTGAATTTGTAGAAGATTTTATTGTGAAATCAAAAATTTTCTCAGACCATATTCAGGTTATAAAAGAAAATTTGATACCCCTTAAGCCAAAATTAATATAGACACCAATAGATGACATAAATTTTAAAATAAAATTAGAAAATTTCACAAACTATATGAATTTAGAATCTAAAATATACAAGAGTTAATTAATTATTTTTAAGATTAATAAAAAGCTCAGCGAATGTAAGCAACCAGAAGTTACTAAAACCATTTTTAAATAAAAGTAAATTAAATAAAAAGTGGTTTGACATAGATTGTAAAGTTTACGAATGAAATCTTTTGCTCTTTTAAAATTATTTAAAATTATTAAAGATATGTATGTATTAGTTAATAAGGAATATAAACTCATATGTTTTAACAAAAAGAAGGAATACTATACGAAGATCAATACAAAATTTAATGAAGTGTATGATAGTAAAGACTTTTGGCAAATAGTTAAAAAAGTTAGGTCTTCCGGGTTTACAGGTAGAGCAAATATAGATACGAGCAATTGGTTTAAACACTTTAATGAACTACTGAATCCACCTCTTAATGTCGATCAAATCAATTATGTAGCGCCTTTAATATTAAACCCTCAATTAGATAGCCCCTTTCATATCAATGAATTAAAATATGTAATTAAAAATACTAAAAACGGCAAAGCGCCTGGTCTCGATAGAGTTTCATACGAGTTCTTTAGAAATAGTCGTCAAAATTTTTAGAAAAATTACTAGAAGTTTTCAATTTTACTTATGAAACGGCAGATGTTCCTGCGAGTTTTGGAAATTTAATTATTTTTCCTTTATGCAAAAAAGGAGACAAAAAAGTTGTCAGCAATTACAGAGGAATTGCCTTTTCTGACTCCATTGCTAAGATATTTACAGGTTGATTACAAAAAGATTAAATGAGTGGGTAACTAATAATAACATACTAAGTGAATATCAGGCTGGATTCAGGACGGGATACTCCACTTAGATAATATTTTTAATTTAATGAATATTATAAAATTAAAACATCAATAAAAGGCGGCAAAGTTTATTGTTATTTTATTGATTTTAAAGTGGCGTTTGATTAATTAGACCGAAATGCATTATATTATAAACTATATTCTCACAGAGGGTCTTCTAAATTTATAACTATCCTTCAAGGCTTATACCAAAATACAAAATTCTGTGTATGGACACCAGAAGGTCTCACTAATAACTTTGCCACTACAATAAGTCTAAAACAAGCCTCTATTATTTTCACTCTTCATTGACGATATCAGTGAATATATTGAGGGAGGCATACGAGTAGCTGGAATTACAATCAGATGCTTGATGTATGCCAATGATATTGTTGTTATAGCAGATCACTCTCTAATACTTCAGGAAATGATCAATAGATTTAGTAACTACTCTAAAACTTGGAACCTAACTATTAATAAACAAAAATCTCAAATAATCGTTTTTAGAAACGGAGGTAGATTAACGAAGTATGAACAATAGCGGTTGAATGACGAGCCAATATCTATTGTCAATGAATACAAATACTTGAGTGTCATTTTGACTTCTAAATTGTCTTGGAATAAACATTTTTCAGAAAGACTGTGTCTCTTTAAGTATAGTATTAATTCTACGTATAATAATTTGTTTAAGAATAACAAAATATCTATTTCGTCAAAATTTGTTGTCTTCAATGTTGTTTGTCAAGCCATTATTTGCTATGCCGCTCAAGTGTGGGGTTTCATGCGTGTTGATAAAGTAGAGAATCTATACTCCGTCTCAGGGTGAGAGTACAGTGTGGCGAAGATAGGAAATGCTTTTCTTATGGCAATTTCGTTTCGTTGTTGCCGGTTGTATGAAACGGGCGATAATATAAGCCACGGAAATAAGCTCAATGAAACAACCATTTAATACTTAGCATAATTTTTAAACATTCATTGTAGTTTAGATAGTTAAAAATAATCCTTTTCATGACCTGACTTATTATTCGATGATTATTGTTGAGTAATTACGATTGTCAATAAATACTTCCCAACAAAGACAATTAAAAATAATCTTGTTAATGACCTGTCTCATTGAATGGTTTTATTTTATACACCGATTAGTTGCAATTCGTTTAACAAAAAAAAATGTAGTTACGGCTTTTTTGCTTAGCACGGGAGAATTGTGCATAAGAAAATAAAGTCGAAATGATCAGCGTTTTAAATCTGTTTATTCTTACCTGTTCGCGAAGCGTGTTTATACTATTCAGTGAAATTATTTGTATGTTGTGTTCGATCTCATATTTATTATTGCTTTTTTGATTGTCGAAAATGGAAGAAATTGTTAAACGCAAACCTGGCCAAACTTTGCAAGTTTCGGAAAAGCAATTATTAATGAATCTTATTATCTATCATTTAAATGAAACTGACGATTCGCTTTCCAATATAACCAAAAAAGTATCGAAAATGAGTGGCGTGAGCCAAAAGACCCTTTACACTGTGCGACAAGAGTATACTTCACCAGACGGCTTACTTCCTCCAAAAGAGAGGCCCAAAATGGGCAAAATTGTTACATCCCGTAAAAATAGGTATGACGAAACATTCAAGGTGGGAATTTGCAGAACAGTGCACCAGTTTTTTGGGAAAATATACCACCTAAGCTGAATTCTGTGTTACTTGCAGTAAACGGTAACGAAAATTTGCCTAATTTTTCTCGCGCAACACTACATCGGATACTATACTTGAGTTGGATTTTAGGTTTGAAAATTATGGTAGAAAATCAGTTTTAATTGAAAAACCAGAAATAATCACTTGGGGTCACCGATATTTACGCGAAATACGTAATTATCGTAGGAATGGATACACTATCGTGTATTTAGATAAATCTTGGGTCAACATTGGACATAGTGTATCGAAAGAATGGGTTGACAATTCAATTAAATAGCATCGAAATGCATTTATTCGCGGATTAACCACAGGTTTAAAAGCTCGTGGACCACGATTTGTTCTGTTACGTGCAGGATGCAATAATGGGTTTATTGGTGGAGCAGAGCTGACTTTTTGGCTAAAAAAATACCCAAGATTATCACGATGAGATGGACGGATCCACTTTCAAAAACCGGTTTGAAAATCAGTTAATGCCGAATTTACCGGAAAAATCTGTGGTGGTTATGGATAACGCGCCTTAAAGAGTTGGAACAAATTCCGAATAACAGTTCAAATAAAGCCGAAATTCACGAATGGCTTCGGTCTAAGGTATTATATTTTGAAGAAGACTATTTAAAAAAGGAATTGTTGCAAGTAGTCAAAACGCTCAAAAAAAATACGATCGTTACAAAATAGAAAAAATTGTAGAAAGGCATAACGTCAAAGTTTTAAGACTCCCTCCCTACCACTGCGAACTGAACCCTATAGAATTAGTGTGGAGTGAAGTAAAAAGGTATTTAATATTTCTTGAATACTTGTGATATTTTTTTTGTTATAGATCATTTATTGATTTGTTATTTTTTATCATTTAAGATATGTATCCGGATATAACACCAATTTCAAAGAGAATGAAGTTCAAAATTTAATTAGGAATTCATATTTGAGAGTTACACCAGAAAAGTGGAACAACTACGTGAATCACGTAGTAACAATTAAACAGAAAATGTGGGAAGTAAATAATTTGATGGACGATATCGACCCAATTATTATAAATCTAAATAATTCAGATAGTGACAGCGACATTACTGACAGCGAGTAATATTATTTATTTACATTAATATTATTATTATTATTTCTATTATCTTTATTATTATTATCCCAGTCTTTAGTTAAATATATGATTCAATCTTATTTTTATTTACATATTTTTATTTATAATTCATTATTATACACAAAATATAAAAATCAGTGAAATATCAAATAATAATCTCGTTTTTTGCCTAACAACCGTCTATCTGTCCTAATTTAAAGCTTGATTCTACTTATTTTTTATACAATTTCTTGTCTACCTATTTGCTCTGTTTACTAATATTTATTTTTCGTACAATTTTTTTGTAATCCAACTATTTTGTCGTTTGCAATACCTTCTTCCTATTGCTTACTTTCTTACTATCGCTTACGTTTCCCTATTAGCCATTATTTTGCTACAAAACACATTTGCGGAGATGTGGCATCGCCGCCGCTATTTGCCATAAGCCCTGTACTGTACTTTCACCCTGCGACGGAGTACATATATTTACTTTATTAAAAAATTATTTTCTCTTCCTCAAAATACGCCGCATTATGTCATATATTTACAGACAAATACGTTTCCTATATTTTTGTTTACTTTAAAACTTTATATTGCATACATTCAAAAAGTATTATTATTACCCAGATATAGACTGACTAACATTTTGAGTAAAGAAGTCATAAAAAGAAAAATATTTTGGTTTGCCGAATTCAGGTCTATGTGCCGGAGGTATAACTGGAAAAACAGTAACTACACAATTAATGAAGGAAGAAAATAATGCTTTGAAGGATTAATGGAAAATATTAAAAACGAATCATCAGTTATATAAAGATTTAAAGCATGATTTAGGTGCCCATAGTTATATTTCTGATGCGTTGGGCCTGAATCTTATCAAATAAATTGTTAAAATTAGGGGACAGCTTCTCAGTCTTAATTGTAGTATTAGTCGGGCAGTTTAAGTGCATTATTGTATGATGTGCAATACCAGAGATGTAGAAGATATGTACCATTATATAGGTGTTTGTTTTCCTTTAAAAGAATTTAGAAAAAAATGGCTGGACAAAACAGTATTGAATAAAGAGAAATATATATTCTTTACATGAACGGCCAAGACTGGCATGCCTTATATAATTATCATATTAGAGCGTGGAAGTATAGATATTTCCTTACTTCAGAATTTAATAATTAAGTAATACTTTGTAACGGTCACTGTGAGTTAGGCAACACACAATACACGGAGTCGAGGTGTAAACGCGACATTTCTCCGTGTTCGCTCCTTAACGAAAATTTTGGGGATTTAATTCCCAGAATTCAACTTCCGCGTTGTCCTAATTGGCCAATACATTTTCGGCTGATCTTCAATTTCCGCCTTGTAACAACTACTATCACGTCGTGTTACGTGAAATTCAAATTTGCCTTCATCTGAGTGCTTAATCGTAATTCCGTCAAATTTTCTAGTGGTATGTATAGGACCCTGCAAACTTTCAATGTATAGCGGTATATTTTTAGCTGGGGAAAGGATTGATTACTCGATTTTCTGAAGTTTATCTTAGGACGGATGCGTGTACTAATTTCTTCTAATGGTCGCTCGATTGCACTCAGGTACGACAAATATTCTTCATGGCTTCTTCAACATTACACCGTGCATAATTTTCAGATAAGGCGAGTTACTCCGGGATCAGAGTTACTCCGGGATTAGAGTTACTCCGGGATTAAAATTACTCGGCTTTAAAGGTTCTTTTGGCCTAAACAAAACCAATTACCTGGCTGATTAAATTCATCGTGGGATCTCTTTCTACCTTTTATTGTCTTGTCGCTGCGTGTGTCGCATACTTGGGGTTTGCTGTTAAGATTGCTGAAGTACGGGACATCCTACCGAAATTAGGGGTCGCCGCAGCTGGAACCGACACCACATATCTGTATCTTCTCCTGTGTGTGTCAACATCGTAAACCTCTATCTACAACATAAGGTCAGATTTTTCTAATTATACTTCTGCGCTGAAAACAAACCATCTCCGGGACGTCACACTGCTACCGAAAACGTCTCAAGCGTAACACCTAAATAAGTACAACTTGTCTTGGCACCTTAAGTGCAGTTAAATCTTTGGAACTCGAAACGTATTTGTTCACGTATTTATATTTTTTTTGTTAATTCACTACAATATAATTAATTAACTTGTTGTGGCGCATATACTTGCCCAATCTGTAAACGAATGTGTACCGTAAAGGCGCGAACTTGCTTCATTTACCCACCATTGCTTGGGGATTTTAGAGTATAAGGGTAAGACCACGGAAGAGCGCTCTTTTGGGGAAACACCTAAATCTCCGATACTTTTTAACGCTAAATATTGCAACTGCGAACACTAAATACACCTTCGTATTGTGCGGGTGTGGTTACGTCGCCATCTTGTCTAGATTAAATAACGCCAGTGGCGTACCGCATAAATTATTAACTTGCTATTAATCTTATATTTTTTTTCCTTCTTTTGTGTACGACTATATATATGGGTACGAACGAATACGCTTCGTAGAATTAACTTACGTTGTAAGTGGATATATTTAAATTGTGCTCTGTTCCTTCTTCTTTATGGTGTGTTATTAAATATAACGTTTTGTAGGTTACTTGTGTCTCTCTCTCTTTATTGTATTTATTGCTCCTTTAATTTGTTACGGTTGATTGTTGCGTCTGTTTCTTTAGTTCGGAAGCAGGTTTGTATCCACGCATTAGGACTATGGCGCCCTCGGATTAAATCAAGACAGTTCTGAAGAAGCGGTGGATCCTTTTTCTCACCCACGCCCTACTCTTCGGCTGCCGGCAAAACTTACTTTTCTTCAATTAACCGTAGCACTTTCCTAGGGTACCTTATTTTGGGGTAATTCAGGGTGGTATTGTTTTAATTTGGGTTGGGGTTTCATTGGTTTTAGGGCTCTGTCCTGGACGCTTGTCCAAACTTCAAACTTTACTATAATAATATTTTCTGTTGACTGGGTTTAGTAAGGTTGGTTGAGATACTGTTGGATGACCCACGTTTTCTTTACCTTGCTTCTCGGAAATCGCTAATTGCGAGTTTTTGTGGGCGTTCAATCTATTGGTGTTATCCTTTTCTTTTCTTGGTCGTTGCTTGACTTTGTTGCTGGATACAGCAAACGCTTCATGCGAGTTTTGAACAGATTTCATCAGATCAGCTACTCTTAGTTCAACAAACCGTCTATCTCTTAGGGGTTGGGTTTCATTAGGTTTTTATATGTGTGGGGTGGGTATCTTTGGTTATATGTCGCTCATGTTGGAGATTCCTTTTTTTTTTTTTTGCTGAACACCTACGGATGTTAATTTTCTGGATTATGTACGGTGCAGCGGATTATGTTTATCCTTCTGCGCGGGCTTGAAGTTTTGTGTGGGGGGAATTTGTAACGGTCACTGTGAGTTAGGCAACACACAATACACGGAGTCGAGGTGTAAACGCGACATTTCTCCGTGTTCGCTCCTTAACGAAAATTTTTGGGGATTTAATTCCCAGAATTCAACTTCCGCGTTGTCCTAATTGGCCAATACATTTTCGGCTGATCTTCAATTTCCGCCTTGTAACAACTACTATCACGTCGTGTTACGTGAAATTCAAATTTGCCTTCATCTGAGTGCTTAATCGTAATTCCGTCAAATTTTCTAGTGGTATGTATAGGACCCTGCAAACTTTCAATGTATAGCGGTATATTTTTAGCTGGGGAAAGGATTGATTACTCGATTTTCTGAAGTTTGTCTTAGGACGGATGCGTGTACTAATTTCTTCTAATGGTCGCTCGATTGCACTCAGGTACGACAAATATTCTTCATGGCTTCTTCAACGTTACACCGTGCATAATTTTCAGATAAGGCGAGTTACTCCGGGATCAGAGTTACTCCGGGATTAGAGTTACTCCGGGATTAAAATTACTCGGCTTTAAAGGTTCTTTTTGCCTAAACAAAACCAATTACCTGGCTGATTAAATTCATCGTGGGATCTCTTTCTACCTTTTATTGTCTTGTCGCTGCGTGTGTCGCATACTTGGAGTTTGCTGTTAAGATTGCTGAAGTACGGGACATCCTACCGAAATTAGGGGTCGCCGCAGCTGGAACCGACACCACATATCTGTATCTTCTCCTGTGTGTGTCAACATCGTAAACCTCTATCTACAACATAAGGTCAGATTTTTCTAATTATACTTCTGCGCTGAAAACAAACCATCTCCGGGACGTCACACTGCTACCGAAAACGTCTCAAGCGTAACACCTAAATAAGTACAACTTGTCTTGGCACCTTAAGTGCAGTTAAATCTTTGGAACTCGAAACGTATTTGTTCACGTATTTATATTTTTTTGTTAATTCACTACAATATAATTAATTAACTTGTTGTGGCGCATATACTTGCCCAATCTGTAAACGAATGTGTACCGTAAAGGCGCGAACTTGCTTCATTTACCCACCCTTGCTTGGGGATTTTTAGAGTATAAGGGTAAGACCACGGAAGAGCGCTCTTTTTGGGGAAACACCTAAATCTCCGATACTTTTTTTAACGCTAAATATTGCAACTGCGAACACTAAATACACCTTCGTATTGTGCGGGTGTGGTTACGTCGCCATCTTGTCTAGATTAAATAACGCCAGTGGCGTACCGCATAAATTATTAACTTGCTATTAATCTTATATTTTTTTCCTTCTTTTGTGTACGACTATATATATGGGTACGAACGAATACGCTTCGTAGAATTAACTTACGTTGTAAGTGGATATATTTAAATTGTGCTCTGTTCCTTCTTCTTTATGGTGTGTTATTAAATATAACGTTTTGTAGGTTACTTGTGTCTCTCTCTCTTTTATTGTATTTATTGCTCCTTTAATTTGTTACGGTTGATTGTTGCGTCTGTTTCTTTAGTTCGGAAGCAGGTTTGTATCCACGCATTAGGACTATGGCGCCCTCGGATTAAATCAAGACAGTTCTGAAGAAGCGGTGGATCCTTTTTCTCACCCACGCCCTACTCTTCGGCTGCCGGCAAAACTTACTTTTCTTCAATTAACCGTAGCAACTTACAAATTAAATTAATGTTTCGTTTTAATTATTAATTTCATTTTTTATTTTATTTTTATTTTATTAAAATTATTATATTCTAATTTACATTAATTTGGTTCTGCAATAACCACTCTGCAGATGGACTTATGTCTATGCATAGTGAATTGAATTAATATATGTAATTGTAAATATATTTATTTTTTTTATTGAAATAAACACATTATTATTATTTATATTATTAGTGGCAGAAATTCCTACAACTTATGATATGAAGCGGCAGCTACATCTTACAATTGTAGAACTGGCAAAATGGCAAGACTAATTCATCATAAAGTTGTTGGATCAACACCTCCGTCATATGTAAAAAAAATTATATCTATAAAACAAAAACGCCTTAAGTGGGTTCAAAGTAGAAAGAAACTATTTTCCGATATACAAGTCTAAAAACCTTACAATTGTTCCCCCTGATGAAGATTATGTACAAGTAGAAAACTTGATATCTTTCGAAGAATTTGAACACCAAAAACACAAATTCTTAACAAAACCATAGAAAATATCACAGGTAATAGCTGAAAGTGGTTGTTTAAATGTCACGTTATTTTGGAGAGAAGATCGTCGCAAAAGGTTAACTGCTTCTAATTTTAGAAACGTGTACAATATGAAGACAACGACCCACGGAGGATCATTTGTAAAAAAATTTCTTTGCACTACTTTTAAGGGAAGCAGGGCTACGAAATGGGGAAATGAGCATAAACATCTAGTATATCGCTGTTTTAAGATTCGCTGTCCGACCCAAAGGAGATTGTTTCAGATTGCACTTTGTATTACGATGAGAAATTTCCTTTTTAAGGAGCAACACCTGATGGTTTAATTGGTGAATAGAGATTGAATGAAATTAAGTGTCCGTATGGCGCCTCAAATTTGCCACCCAATGTTGCAATTGACAAAAAGTTATTACGTTTGCTACGATTTCAGATACAAGGACAGCTAAATATCACCAAACGAAATTATTGCATTTTTATCATTTGGACTCCTTTAGATTTAGAATTTGAAAAGAAAATTAAACGAGACCTTGATTTTTATAGGAATCAAATGTTACCTAAATTAAGATAGTTTTACGAAAATTGTATTTTTCCTGAACTTATTTGTCTTAGGTTTCCATCTAAAGCAATAAGAGACCTTAGAAAAGAAGTGTGGCAAATTAAATCCTAATAATTTTTGTATTCAGCAAAAATAATTTTTAAAATATTTTGGCATTTAGTGTCGTTTATGTTATATTCATCTAAATGATACCTATTATTTTAGTTATACATGTAGTTTACTTCAATTTCACTGTTCTTTTTTTATTAAAAATGGAAACTATTTTCTTAAACTTCTTTATAAAATTAATTCATTTTTTAAATTAATTTTGTTTGCATTTTAGAGTAGTAAAATTTATAAAATCACAGTAACACCAAAGTATCACAAAATCAAAACTTACTTTAAGATTGTCATTCCGATAAAAATGATTACAAATTAAATATTTTTAAATTTGTTTTGCGATTTGATTTTGTTTGATACAAAAATATTAGCCTAATAAATTAGTTTCATTTTCAAGTAAGTTCAAGTTAAAGATTGTAAGTTAAAATTGCCGTAAATAAAGCATTAACTATTTTATCACAAAATGACTCATGAATGATATCCATACTGTTTATTTGTTATTGTTGTTCGTAATGATCGGTTTCGTGGAAAAGCTCACTAGAAATACGCTTTCTCACATTTTAATTACTTTACTAGTGCAGTAAATAGAGACATATTTTTGACAAAAATAATAGTAGGATGCCATCTACACCATGTAATTGTAAATAGTATAAAGTACCTTGTATTAATGTTTTATACCAAAAATTAATTGTCATTATATAGTTAATTAACATTTAAATGCAAAGAAACTTATTTTTTCACAACGTTTTTCCTGAGGGAAAAGTAATAAACCAATGTTAATGGTGTAAAAAGAAAAGTTGTAAAAGATAAGAATACGAATAAAATGAGCACTAATTCAACTCGATCAGGTAATAACTTTCCGAGAAAAATTGGAAAAAGTAAAATTTTTGGGTTTTCGTTTTAAAATTTGTAGATTCGTCACTTTTTGAAATGTAAGATAAATCTTTTAGGGATTGGAGGTAATGATACGTACACTTAGTGTGTGCAAAACCCTGCAATTGTTGGGCAATTAGTTTATACACAATTGCGATTTAAATTTTTTAAATCAATATATTCAATCAATGCTTATGTGGTCGTCCGATTGTCAGAAATAAAAAAAAAATTTAAAGTTGAAATAGAAAAACAACAAAGTATATTCTCATTTTTTAAATAAAATGATATTAAACACGCAAAAAATGCATGCAAAGATGACTGAAAATGACCGAATGCAAGAAAACGGAGACGTAGTGGGAGTACCTGTCCGCAGCGCGCTTATATAAATCGCAATCTCCTCAAACGGCGCTAGGTGGCCGGGTACCCCAAATACTCCACCATTTTCTCAGACTCGGTCATTTTCAGTCATCTTTGCATGCATTTTTTGCGTGTAAAATATCATTTTATTGAAAAATGAGAATATACGTTTTGTTCCTTTCTATTTCAGCTTTACAATTTATTTTTACTTCTGACAATCGGACTACCACACGAGCCTTGATTAAATATATATTGCTTTAAAGAATTTAAATCGCAATTGTGCATGAACTATTTGTCTAACAATTGCAGGGTTTTGCACACACTAAATATGTATTATTACCTCTTATTTCCTGGAAGATTTATTCTACATCTCATAAAATGACGGATCTACGAATTTTAAAAGAAAAACCCAAATACTTTACTTTTTCCGATTTTTCTCGGAAAGTTATTACCTGATCGAGTCAAATTGACGCTTATTTTATTTGTATTTTTATCTTCTATAACTTTTCTTTTTACACCATTAACATTAGTTGATTACTTTTCACTCAGGAAAAGAGAGTTGAGAAAAAATACGTTTCTTTGTTAATTAATTATATAATGACAATTCATTTTCCGTATAAGGCATGAACATAAGGTACTTTGTACGATTTACAATTAGATGGCGCAGGCGGTATCCTAGTATTATTTTTGTCAAAATTTACTTATTATTTGTTCTATTGACTTGGGTATACATAAAATTAGCGCTATACGCCTGATATATAGGCAATTGTACTGAAAACGTGTGTTTGCTTTTTACAAATAACACAAAGTCTGATCTACAAATTTATATATATATATATATATATATAATTCAAATGGGATTTGATTAAGGAAGGTTCTGTCTGTACTGGAACATTATTCAAATTTTAAACAAAAAATTTTTCATAGAGAGTTTTTTGATCAAATATTCTCTTTATTCACTTTAATATATTTTATTATTATTAACCTTTTTCAAGAAAATGCGCATGATATTGTACAGACCATAATTTGTACTTTAAAATACTATTCATCCCAGATGATTTCAGCAAAGTTACGACCACTAGATGTGAACGCGTGAACCTCTACAAAAGGTAGGCGCAGATACCTATTTGCAATTTTACTCAGTTCAACTGTGGCATTGTTTTTATGCGGATTTTCATTTTCTGACATCTGTACCCCTTGTTTGCGGATATCATCAATTATCCAACTAATTATTTTTTTCTGAAATCTTTATTTTTTATATTATTCACTACGCGACTTCCATAAACATTCATAATTTTTTTTAATGACGTAGTTGTGATACGGAAGTTATCATCTCTCACTCATCCCTGCTACATATCCCCCTATGTTCCTCACTTTCAGTTCCCGCTAGAAGTCCAGATATGAATTGGGTATAAATTTGATTGTTTTTCTTAGTTTACCTACTTAGAGATTTCTCTTTTTTTTTGTTAAAAATTCTGAATTATCTCCGTTCAGATTTGTCCACAAAGCAGAGCGTACACTAGCCGAGTAAAATCAACTATCAACCGAGCTGCACCTCTACTGAAAACCCACACCGGAGTTAGAAGCTGAAGCGTACCTTAAAAGCAAGTTTAAGGTGTCGCTTAATTGTAAACGAGGAGAACGTTCTTCTGCCAATAAAGCCACTTACAAATTATACGATTCTTTCGGTACAACCGGTTGGGTAGGTTGTAAAGTAATTAACTCTTTATTTTCACAGGAGAACACACCGCCGGCGCAACTGCCCTAACACCTGTTGCCCGTATTTGACAAATAAGCTGCATTTCTGGCAGTGTCTCCGCTACCGTTCCAGTCAGACGTTAGGCTTGACTTTGGAGCACAACTACGCCAATTTTTTATGCAATTTATTCAGAATCATCGTTTTGTTTTAATAATTAACTATCACGTATATCTAATTCTTGTTTTTACTTGTTTTAAATTCAATATACGTCTTAAACTCGATTCTCTTTCCGTCTTCACAGTAGTTACCCAAGGCAAATAAAATTTTATAAATCTCATACTTGATAAGTCTTAAGAAATTAACGCTTTTCCAGGTCGAGGTTTTACATCATGATTTTGGTAACTATTTACAAGTTTTATAGTTCTCTTTTCTGACCATCTATTAACGGTCATTTTCAATCGGACGTATTAAATTCAAAAGTTGAACTGGTGTCAACTTTGAAAATATGCACTTCGTATAAACAAGTGAGCTGAAATAGGGTACAACATAAAAGTCGTAATGTAGTATGCTGGCAGCTCTGTAAGCATATAGTTAAAGAAAACGCAAAAGGGTTGTAAAGTGGGGAGGTTCAGAGAATTGAACTAAAATTAGACTCATTGACTAATATTTATTGGGGTCCAACCAAACGCGACCACACCAAAAATATTTATACAAATATGGGAAGCGTACACATAAACAAATAAATGAATATTTTTAATCGTTAAACGTAGTAAAAATCGAAAAATTTAATAAAACCATATCGATAATTCAGCAACACGTAATTAAAAACCGGTCCGAAAGGCCACTGGTATCTAATTAACATCAGGATTTTGACACATTAATCGCTAACTTATATTCGATGCTACAACTAAGCAATGCTAAAGAAACCGCGCAAGAAAACATGCAAGCTCTAAACCAATTATCAGCATTAAATGTAATCGTCTACAACCGTAATAGTCGTATGCTTAAATAAAATTACAAGTTTTAAAATTTTACGCATCAACTTGTAATGATCATACGTTTGGTGACGTTTTTATGATAAGAAAATTATCTTGACGTCACCTATCCCTGCTTTATTTCTCACAATAATTTTCCCCGCTGTTAATCCCTACTAAAATTGTAGATAAGAATGGGTATAAATTTTCCTGTTTTTATTAGTTTAGGACACTTGGAGATTTCTCTGCCTTTTCTTAAAATCCTGAACTATTCCGACCTGTTTAAAAACCGACCGCCTCACCGCCTAAACTTGATTTTCTCTTGATATTCTGCTTAAATACTGTTGACCACCGCCTGATCTTGATGTGAAACCGATACTTGATTACTTAATCTCCTATATCTTTGTCTTATTATGCACAAGTACTCCTCCGAAATTCGATTTGTCGTAGACGAAAGTGCTGACTTCTTCTTGTGTTACGTTAACGGCAATATGAGTCCAGTAATTCAATTTATTGCATTCGGAAGCCAATAACACAACCCTGGGTTTAACTAAAGTCTGTATACTATTGGCGCGGAGTAATAAATCATAATTGCTTGAAATAATTCTTTATTTTCTTGTGAAAGCGGTACTTCTACGGTTAAGTAAAAACCAATAAATTCTAACCAAAATACGATCATTGTGCCGCTCTTGCAGCATATCGACCCATCTAGGGTCTGAGAACAATAGTTTAATCTGTGTAAACACGTTGCCATCAGCCCAGGTACTGACGAAACGAGAATCATAGCCGTAGATGTGGGTATTATACCAAGATACAAAAATAATGGTATATAATACGTAAAAAGTAAAATTTGTAATGTGATCTACTATACAAATAAAATAAATAACATATAAATAATATATGACATAAATATAAAATAAAATAGTAATGCAGATATCGTCAGTACATTTATTACAATTACAATTAATTTGCGGGGACCGATTTTTAGGCATCAAAAAGTAAATTTGGCTCAATTATAAAATTATGTGGTTGTCATGGAAACTTATCAAAATGAATAGATAAAAGTCACAAGCATAAAAATGTTCATTTAAATAACAAGACATTAGTAGGTAAAATAAGTATATTTAAAAATAACTGACAATACTCACTCATGGTTACAATAAATGGTGTTTATAGAGTAGAACACTGTTTCAGGCACATTACGCTTGGTCATTTAACTTTCTTCCTCAGAAGTTTTTTCACGTCGTCGAGTTTAAAAGTGGTATTGTTACGAGCGACGTCACCTTTTACTTGAGCCCAAACCAACTCTATAGGATTCAGCTCACAATGGTAAGGTGGTAAACGCAGTACTTCAATGCCCCGATTCTTTGCCATTTCGTCAATAACATGACGTATATACTTATTCTTATGAACTTTAACAATATCCAATAATTCTCTTTTCACCATGTCATCCTCAAAAGTTATATTCTTAACAGATAACCAATCTATAATTTCTGCTTTCCTCCAAGCGCTGGTAGGTAAATTTTCGTATCTTCGTGAGTGGTAGCTGGCGTTGTCCATAACTATTATAGATCCTTGGGGTATCAAATCTAGCATCTGCTCAAAATATTCTTCAAACACATTAGCATTCATGTCTTCGTTGTAGTCGCCAGTGTTCTTTGATTTGAATTCTAACAAACCACCATCTACAAAGCCATCTCCATTGCCAATATGAGTAATAATTAACCGTGTTCCTTTCCCAGAAGGCGGTCGAAATCCTGTCGATAGCCCTTCTATAAATCCTTCTCGAGCACTCGTAACGGTATTAGCATGCCATGTTTTTTTTACGGTATGTCCTGCATTGATCCAGGTTTCATCCAAATAAAATATACGCCTGCCTTCACGCCTACATTTTCTTATTCCCGAAGATAATTTCTCCTCCATATAATAATCTCTTGTTTTTCAATTAAAACGGATCTTCTATTTATCTTCTCCCAAGTAAACTTCAACTTGCGAAGAAGTTTCCACAGTGTTCTACGACTCATTTGGGGTAGATTTTCATCCTCATTTACTGCTAGTAAAATCTTATCGATTGTAGGAATCTCTTTCCGTAAGTAGAACGAGTGAACCTTTCTACGGACAGAATTCCTCATTGCATCATCTAATTCCATCGGGCGCCGACCAGGAGATGGAAGTGGGTGAAGCACTTGTCCCAAATTTTTTCTTTCCCTCACTAGTTTATAAATGGTGGATTTTGATATTCCCGTCATTGCAGAACATAATCCTACAATATCATCGACACTTTTTGCAGGGTGTTGACATCGAACAGCGTCATGCACATTTAAAATTATAATTTTTTATTAGCAGATAACGCACCACTTTTAACACGTTTTGCTGGTGAAAAGTTTTCCATTTCAAAATTATTTGCACTAACACACAAACAAACAAACAAGCCGATTCATTGCTAATAACAAACTAAACATATTTTTCATTTAGAAAGTATACAAAGCCCTTTGGTCAAACAACTAATTATCTGTAATCTTTCGCAGAAATTACAACCCGTCTGCCGTAATGACCTGATGATAGATAATCCAACACACATTTTGACGCTAAAGAATAATTGTTTGAAAATTACTTTATTTAGCTATATCGATTCTTAATTGTAATAATAAGAAACAAACCACATAATAGTAAATAATTTTTTTGAAATATTCCACAGTTTAATAAGATACAAATAGATTCATAACTTTTATAAAACTCAGTATACGTACCTATATAAAATTAAAATTTAAAATAGACAAATTGAGAAACGACACATTTGTCATTTATCGATTTTAGAGTTTAATTTTATATTCAAATACTGTGTTTACAAAAGTTTTGTATCTATTTATATCTTATTAAACGGTGGAATATTGCTGAATTAAATTATTTACTATGAAAAATAGATTCCACAAAGTAAGGATTGAAACAATAAAAGAAACCACATAATAATTCATATCAAGGTAGATTTTACTATTATAATATATTTACCTACTAAAATATGATTTTCCAAACGTATCAGGTACCTACGCCACTGCAATACGGGAGATTCGATAATTCTGACAGGTTTATTACTCCGCGCCAATAGTATACTGAGTATAGCTCTGTCTAACTTCAATCAATTTGCGTTCGACCGTTGTATAGACTCCTACTTTTATTCTATACTCTAGTATCCTGAGACGATACGCATACTACGGGTTGTAAGAGAAGTACTCCGCTGCCGTTTTATGAAACATTTACTCCGTTATTTATATTATATAATTAATTAATCGGATATATAATTATTTTGTTAATTACATTGAGTTGTACAAGGATAATATACGTCTTAAAAATTTGAGTCTCTTTACATCTTTGCTGTGGTTACTCGAGGCAAAATAAATGTTGTAAATCTTGTACTTGCGAAAGTCTTAAAAATTAACACTCTCCCAAGTCAAGGTTTTAGAAACTATTCGAAGAAACTCAATATTTTTGTAACCACGTATAGCTATGATATTAATTAATCAAAAAAAAGTTCGGTTTATTAACCACGTTATACAAAGAATTATTTTGTACTTATCTGACAAAACAAACGCATCATTTTTTTTTGAAGTGATGTTTAATAGTACGAAGTTTTTATTCCGTGATACGTATTTAAACTTTAAACTAGGCACTTTTTTCCTATCGTTGTAGAAAATTAGAAGTCAACAATTAAACATTGTTTAACGCGACGAGGGAGAGACAACTAACACCGAAGGAAGATTTGGTCAAACCAACCTTGGAGAATTAATTTCTGCGGTCATCCGAGAAGAAGTTTTATTGCAGAACGACGAAATCCTCCGTAATTAAATACATAGCTACATGGTATGATGACATACTGAAAGTATGTACCATGTGGTTATCTTACCAAAGCTTTGTGTATTGCACACGACGAAAGAAATTATTCCGTTACCGGTGTAATAGAATCATATTACTAATTTTAGAATTGAATGGTTTCCTACAATAAAGCACGTCATAGAAACAATGCAAAATAACTAACAAACTTTCTTTTAATTGTCCGATTTTAACTTCGGTATTTCTATCTGCACGAACAAATTAACAGTGTCGACTTCGGAAAATTGGAAGCGTTAAAAAGATAACTATAAAGTCCTATTCGAAGAGCAAGCGACATTTTACCATTACACTAAGAAACTATACTACGAAACCTACTTTAACGCGACCAATTTTTTTATTACCCACCACGGTGTGACGCTAATTTAAAGAAAGCCAAATTATTCAATTAATTGTTACAAGAGGGTTTGCACATTTATGTAGGGTTCATGTCAAATTCTTGTAAAATGTTCATTTGAACTCACCAATATACAACCCGTACATGGGTCTAGAACAAATTGAAGCGGTCGCCTTGCGGTGAAATTGACCCAGATATAATTTTAATTTGTTTAAAGGACAAATACTTGTAAACATGCGCCAAGTTCTGATTGTTCCAAGTTTACCACCTTAAAATGATCATGCCGAACTGGGTAAGTAAAATTGTGGGTTGCGTATTTTATGTAATTTTACAAACAATACATTCGCTAATGTTATGTAATTTGGGCTATATCGCTCCAAATTATTCTCAATATTTTGCCCATACCAGAAAATACGAGAATTGTAAGAAGACAGTATCAATGCTAAAAAATTAAATTATTGATTACACTTAACATTGCATTTCTTTAGTAGTTTTAACAACATAGTCATCTATCGTCGGTTTATAAACAAATCTGTATTTACAAGATTCATTGTATGCTCCCTCACAAAGTGTTTCATCTTCATCTAATTCATCTAAAATATATTTTATGATTAATTTAATAAAGCATTATGATCAAAGTAACCTTCAATAACATCTACTAAAATTGCAAGTGATTTGCATTTATTCCAACAATCAATTTCTGAGTAAGGACCTTTTTGATATGCTTGACAGAGTACGCAAGGCTTCAATTCTTCACAACGGTTTTCGCAACTCTAACAAAATTTGTGAAATTATTGCCAATTGTCAAAATTGATACTTACTGCGCATTTTTCACAGTATTTTCCGCTATGTTGCTTGTTGTGGCATCGACATTTTCCACATATACAATCTCCATGACCGTTGCAAATTGTCAAGTTTCCCTTCAACGTGCAACTTTTTACAGAGTTCGAGCATTCACAAGCCTCACCGCTCCATTCAGGTTGACACAAACATGTACCGCACTCACACACACCATTACTCGAACAAATTCTTCCGTTATATCGAGGACAGGAAAAATTATCACATTCGCACCACTTTCCAGTGTATTCCTTGAAAACAAAAGTATTAGAAAGTGATTAGGTCGTATATTTGATTTTACCTCATTAGAGGATCTCTTATCGCAATCGCACTCATTACATATACACATTCCTCGTCCAGAACAAATGAATGAGGTATTTGAACCTGGTGGTATACATCCAGTAGTTCTGTAAGAATCGGTCATGCTACATTCACAATGTTTTCCAAAATATCGGAATCGCAATCACACACTCCACACTTTAATGTGCCAACTGCGTTACAAAATTTGGACTTAGGAACGTACCCCTAAAATAATAATGGAAGTAATTTTTTATTTGTCTTAGGTAACTACAATTCACCGTTGATCCCTTTTTTGCACAAGGACAAGAACAAAGTAATTCTGTTTTAATAACTACGGCATCTCGGATATTTGTCGAATAGACATAGAAATTCTGTTTCAGTTCTTTCTCGTGTTTCGAGCATTTTAGAGCCGTAATTTTTATATTAATATACTGAACGCCCTTTAAAGAAATAATTTGTACTACAAATTTTCTTTCTTACTTTCTTAACTTACCTCAACAATATTGCAATCAGAAATTGGTAACGCTGGGTTATTTAAACATTTAAAATCTAGTGAAAAAAATTGGATGCAGTATGATGAAGTTTTAATTGCGGTAAATTGTTCTAAAACACATTCTTAAATCTTTAAGTCGATTGTAATTTTGACCTTTACCAAATCTTCCAACGTTCGATTGATTCTAACCGTCAAGTACATAGGATCGTCTTAATACACAAGAATTAATTTTTGTTTCGATTTCTAATAAATCTTCTTACCGATTCTTAAATTTAAATGAAAATTTTCCGGTAAAAATCTTTTGGATTGTGGCACTTTTTTTTCTTCTGCTTCAATGGAACTGACCGGAAAATACACGTACTCCTCACTGCAGACGTCGCTAATATATGGCAAATTTACATCAGGACGAAAGCACCTGGCATCACTTAACACATTCTAAAAAAATAATTGATCGAAAATTTAAGTAATAAATTGTTTTTACTTCTTCAGAACACCAAGCGCAACCTGTGGTTTGGATGCATTCATTGCACGTTAGTTTTGAGGCACACTGTTGAAAATAACCTGGTCTGACCCAAACCATACATAAAAATACAGAATAAACCAATAATCTTAGCGCCATTGTATGTAATGACTTAACATACTATTCCGATTGTCAAAAGTTATATAAGTTTTCTAATCTTAATTTGATGTCGTATGTTATCGGTTTATTTATAATAAGCATTATCACACATTTTCTTCACTATTGAGTAATTGCTCAATGAAATTGTTTTTAACCACCAAATTAATAAATAATTACAAACACTGAAAAGCGATTGATTAAAATATTAAATTGTGAACGTATTTTAGAACAAATAAATGCACAAACAACACACGAGAACATGTAAACATAAACAACGATTACATTATTCACCAGTGAACCGATTTCACTTGTACAGATTGTAAAAGTTCAAAAATCACCAAATATTTAAGATAATTTTATGTTGTTGTTGTTGTGATAAATATTTACGTAGTTTTTAATTTGAATATTTCTAGTATATCCTGTTTTTCTCATAAAAATTTAATAAACATGAATGTTAAGACAAATATTGTAATAAAATCAATCGTCAAAACAAATCGAATAAACATATCGTTATCAGAATAAAATTCAAATTTGATAAGAAAAGATCGAGCTATATGTGAATCAGTACACTCAGACACTACACATTCAGAAACATCGAACAAACAATTACCAAAAGAGAGAAAGAGAGTTCTTCGTAGCAACTTATCTCCCCTACGTGAAAGGTTGCACCGACAAGGCAGGTGGTTTGTTGAAGAACGAAAATATCAGCAAGATCTTCAACACAACAAAGATGGTAATGTGGTTTTCTCTCAAGACACGTAAACACTGTGAGCACCTTCAGAGACCAGGTGTGTATACTACACTGTGTACGTGCGCCATGGTATATACAGTATGTCCCAGATTCAATGTTAAAGCAAATATCTTTATTACCATAGCCACTACAAAACAATTTTTTAGAGAAAAATTAATCAAACCTGCAAATCCTTTTTGCTATTGCAACATATTTGGTGTAGGATGATCACAGTCGTGGCAGAGTAAAGGTTTTTTTTATGGAACAGTTTGTATACAGTTAGATATTTAGTTTTAATGGTTAATTGTATTAGACATATATGGCATCTAAACTAAATAGTTTTCCAGATGTTACCATATTTAGTAACAAAAATTCAATGTATGAATGAACAAAAACCAGAAATTCTAATTTAACTAATTACAATAATTAAACTATTTTTTATAAATGTGTTCAAATTTATGTCCATTTAAAGGTACAAATATTGAAGAGTTAAAAAACAGAATTCGTGTTGTCTGTAACAATGTAACACCAAATATGGTACTATAATAGCAGCGCATTAAGCAACTTTGTCGACAGATGTGTGAAAAAAAACATATTGTTATAATAGCAGCGTGTTCCAGATAATTTAATCATTGATTAGAACCATGCGTTACTTCAAATAGGCATCAATTTAAACACATTTTATAAAAAATAGTTTAAGTTATTGTAATTTGTTATTACTTCTTGTTTTATTCATTCATACATTCAATTTTTTTACTAAATACGGTCATATTTTGAAAACTGTCAAATTTGGATGACATTTGTGTCTAATAAAACTTGTGAACAATTACTAAATATCTAGTTATATACAGGGGTGTTATATTGGTTAGAAAACATATATTGTAGCTCAGACTTTACAGGCAAGCCATTGAAATACGTAAGTTCAACATGAAAACGGATTGTTCGTCAAAATTAGGAATTAGTAACTGCAGAGAAAGTCACCCTACTACAAAAATCATTCACCACAACGTAACGGCTCAATGATCGGGACCTATATAAATACCGGTTGGTAAACTTACTTATTTTGAACCTATTATTGGTTCAAAATTTTTAAATTATATGTTGTACACGAACTACTTTTATAATGTGATTTAATGAATAGCTCTGAATGCAGCACAGAATTTATATTTTTAACCTTTTATATAGGACAATGTACGGTGATGACTTTTTCAGTCCTCCTAAGCAGAAATTACTCCAATTCAGGTTTTATGTTTTCGAATTAACTCGGTTTCTTCGGACGTTTTTAGTAAGCATCTCGTGTACGATGAACGTTAAGTTCGTCTTCGGAAACCTCCTTTAACCTGGTGAATATCAATTGTTGCTAAAATATAATAATTAATCGTGCGGGGGAGGTTTTATGGTTCGATGGTTGAACGGGATGTACGCAAGAAAGCGTAAGTAAAGAAATAAAGAGTTCGATGTTGCAGCCTTTAATAAAACGTTCAGCCAAGTCCTCACGCCAAGAAAACAGTGTGTTATAGAACACACAAGGGCAAATTTTTGCAAAACAAATTCAATCACTTGTCATTTTTTTACAGAAGAGCCTGTCGTACGGAATTGTCTTGAAGAAAACGAATTCAATTACTGTCTCCAGACCACCATGTAACAGAGAGGAATAATAGTATCAGGTAAATAAAGTGCAAGAGCAATTTAACGGGTAATTATTTCTAGGATATTTAAGAGAATTAACATGATCCGAAAGCGGACTGCAAAATGCGGAAAAAGGTATTCTGAGAACGGAACTCAGAGCGAAGTAAGTAAGTACCTTTTCGGACCGGGAACAATAAATTTATACCGTTGTTTATCAAAATTTCAGTGGGGATTACATGCTTAATAGTAGGAAGATTGACGTCAACAATTGTCAACGCCATCTTCTGATGGATCGTTACGAATTTGATAAAAACCGTGTAATACATAAAAAGTAAACGTGAAACTCTTTAACACGGTTAATGTCGTCAACAAAAAACAAGTAATGTTTTTCTGGAGAACTGCATTAACTTCTTTTAGATGGATACAAATTATTGTTAATTCAATTGTTTAACATACAATGAAGTACAAAAATGACATCCAATCAAGTATTTAAATTTACTAGCCATCAGAAATATGTTCTAAATATGTTGTAAAATTATTATTGGAAAATTTTCCAATATACACAAAATAGGTTGCTGTGAAATTACTTATAATAAGACGTTTAGTTGATAAATTTGTAAAGTGCAAATATTCAAATTATTCTTGTAACAATTCAGGAAAGGACTAATTTCATGGTGTACTCATTTGTGGCACAATCGAAAGCAATATTATTTCCCGATAAGTCAGTACTACGATAGCCATTTAAATTTTGTTGTTTTTTTAAGTTATAACAACTGAAAATTACTATTTTTTCAGGGATGTGTCTAGTAATCTACATTCATATAGCATCTAGTGCGCCTGATGCTATCAAAAAACAAGACGGTGCCGCAAAATGTAAAATTAAAGGTCTCAGAAACTATCATTCCTAATTTTGTATATTTTAGCCCCATGGTCAACAAAGAAAAACATGTTGTTCCTGAAATCACCACTTTGGATTCGGACTGGTCATCAAGACCCTCCTGATAATTAGGAAAAATGTACAACACAATTTCACAAACACAATCACATTACACACTTAATTAATATTATTATTACATGTGAATACTAGGGTGGGTAAGAGTTGGCATGTTTAGGTTTTAGTGGTTTCTCTAAACCTAGAAGTAAATGCTTTGCCAAGACGAACCAATCCACAATTGCACACGGTTTCGTCACCACACTGTATAGGTTTATACTGATCTTCTGAGGCATCATACATAACACTTACATCACAATACAATATTTAAAATCTACCATACAATTAAATAAATAAATAAATATTTTAAAAACAATAAACATTTTTGAAAACTAATAGTTTGTTTAAGTTTTTTTTAAAGAATTTCAATCGTGTCGAAAAGGCTTTTTTTAGTAACAAGTTAGTGACAATCTAGCAGTCTACTAATAATTATAGTTTTCATTTTCTAAATAGCAAAATTAATTTTTATGTGTTCTAGGGCATATGTTAGTGTCATGGTTTAAACTTAAAGTAGATATTTAATTTCAACAATTCCGTCATCTTCAATTAAACTGTTAAGCGTTTGTAAATAAAGTCAAATAAATCGGCAGTACAATACTTGTAAAACTACTGTACAAGATATGATTGAACTAAAGAAGCGCAATGTGTCGTTTTTTATCATTTTACAAATGTTTCCAATACTGTACCAAACTTGAAAGAGAATATCCGACTCCACTGCAGTAGAGGATTTTTTCCAATTATTATAATATTGACGTAAAGGTGCTTCAACGTTTTTTAAACTAGCTCTATTACGAATACAACAAAGCATTTCTCTAGTTGCTCATCTAATTATTACTGCCCACACAAAAACACAAGAAATTACGTTCAATATTCACCAGACAAGGAATCAAAGTTGATGTTTGCTCTAAACCTCGTCAAGAAATTTGTAACTTCCCAGCAACAAAACGTCTTAGCACAGAAAATTTTTGGTTCAAAACAATATAACGCTTGTTACAATATTTCACAAGACCGACAAATGTTGTCCTGTCTTCTCAATGAGTTCAATATGATTTGTTTGTTCCTCAAATGATCTTTTCACCGAAATGTTGTGTACTCAACGCCAATCAAGTTGTCTTTACAGTGAAATGTTGGTACAGACATTTTGCAGCATTGCTATTCTTTGCCAACTCTTTATTTTATATCCATTGACACCGTTCTGTCAACGTATTTTGCACTACATGAGCGTTAATGGTTATGCACCAACACATAAACGCGACTTAATAAACTACAATTTAAACCATAAAACGATTTTTTAAATCGCTTAAGTTTAAACCTTCATACGACTTAATCTACCCAAAACTGCCAAAAAAATTAGGTAAAATTATCGAGGGGATAAAAAATTAATTTGGATTTCAGGAATTATGCGTTTTAAAAAAAGATAATTGACGTATCTGAGGGTTTTTGTCGTAAACTGTTTTTTTATTTATTTATTTATTTGTATGGTACATTTTGAATATTGTATTGTGATGTAAGTGCCATCTATGAGGGATCAGTATAGGTTTATACTATCGGTTTGTATAGTGTGGTAACGAATCCGTGTGCAATAGTGGATTGGTTTCCTCTTGGCAAAAGCATTTGCTTCAAAGTTTAGGAAAACCATTAAAACCGAAACATGCCAATCTCTTACCCACCTTAGTATTCATATGTAATAATATTAATTAAGTGTAAACATTATAGAAGGTAAATAAAAGAAACATAAAAATAACAGACAGCCATACGACATTAATGGATCAACGCCATTGCAGTGACGAAAAAATAGTAGGTTAAAGAAATAGCAAAACAAAATAATAGAAAAACAGATAATCAGGACTTTGTATTCTTATACAAAATATTGCTGAACTTCAGATGTCCGTCAGATTCGTACGCCATAATGTAGCTTCATCCGTTAAATTATGAATGTAATTTAGATATATCCATTAATCCAGACTAAGCGTTCGCACTTATATGTAGGTATACAGGGTGTCCCAAACCGAGTAGGATTACATGGCTATCTTTGTTATTATGGAGATACAATTTTGGTTAAATTAGCAATAATGTACAGTTTATTATGCTGAATCAGATTCTGCAAAGAAATCTCAAAAATTCCGAGTACTTCCGAAGGTATCCGGAAAAACACGAAAAACTACGTTTTCGAAAAAGTTTAATATTTCCGTAACCGTGCAAGTTACAAAAAAAATTTCTCAGCCAAAAGTTGCTTGTTGCGTCTAAGGGAATTTATTGTAATTTTTATTAAGGTAACTACTTTTACGGTTTTCGAGATACTTTTAATGATGTTTCACAATCTTGATTTAAGGTATGAAATTGCTACGTATTTGGAAATTTATAGTATTACATCAAGTAGCCCATGAAAACAAATTTTAACAAATAACTAAACATAATCAATAAATCCTACTCAATTTGGGATACCCTGTATATTCGCCCAATATACAGACTGTTTCATTACGCGGCCATATTTTAAAAACTATTAAGTATAGAAATTTGGAAAACAATTTTTTATTACTAAAACGTCTATGAGAAAAACCTGGAAATCATTTTCAAGTTCCAAATTTCACCGCAAGAGGGTGCAATTGACAGGGTGAGGCATAAAATTCAAGATTTCTTCGAAAATTTTTATAAGAAGCTGGGACTTCAATAACATTATTAGAAAGCCTTAATAATTCCTCATAAGTTTTGTTTGAGGCTCCTTAGCGTACCGACCTTAATAAGGCAAGAAGAAGCTTCTGAGTGTTTAATAATTTAAATGACTTGTTTGTAAGAAAAATGTCAATGTTTTCGAATACCGTATCCATCGGCACTCGATAGTTTAAATAAATTTGCTAGATGGCGCAGTTTGCAAGAATAACAGTTTTTCAATTTTGCCACGAAAATTTAAATAATACAGTATAATTTTAATGTCACAATTGAAAAAATAGATTAAATTTGAAAACGCGAAAACCGCAGTTTGATATCTTCTTCCGTTTTAGAGTTATTGTCAAAAAATTACATTTTTCATACTTTAATTTGATAAAATGGTTATTTCGTAGTTCCATGGAAGTTTTGGTTTAATTTTATGGTTGTCTAGGTTTGTCACTCATTTCAGTGGCACAAAACTACATTTAAATTAAAAACACCCCACAAATAACTTCTAATAAGCCATAGATGCTGATGCTGTTTTAAAAAGTAAATTAAAATAAGTAGTCATGAAGTAAAATCTGTAGGTTTCCATAAAGATTAACAAATTGAATAGGTAACTGTTAAATACATCCCTACCATATGGTTTTGCACCAGTCTCTGTTAGAAGCTGATTATGACAAGCGGCTCCACTATTGCTATTGGTTAAGAGAGATGTGCAACGAAAATCCTCAATTCCTGTCCTTGGTTTTATGTACTGATGAAGCCACTTTTTCTAGTTGTGGTAAGATAAATTTGCACAACATGCATTATTGGTCGCAAACCAATCCGCATTGGATCACCAAAACAGGTAGAGTGTAAGCGTTTGGTGTGGTGTTTTAAAGAACATAATTATTAGACCGTTTATTTTTGACGATCATTGACTTCTATTGACTTAGGGTTGTCCATGTGTTATCAATATGACGGATGCCCTGCACACTTTCGCAAAGGATCCGTGATTTTTTTAAATGTTAATTACCCGGATCGCTGGATTGTTTGTTTCCTTAGCCACTCAGATCCTTAGATTTAACTGCGTTAGATTTTTATTTGTGGAGCAAAATAAAAGACTTTGTTTAAAAACGCGACCAACCACACGAGACGATGTGATTGGGCGAATTGAAAACGCTATAAATTCGATTTCACGAGCTGAAATTAAAACAGCTGTTAACAAATGTTGATAATTGTATTTTGCAAAATGGAGGTCATTTTGAACATTTATGAAAGCATTTCCATTAATCCCTTTGTTGTTATGGCCTGTTGGCGTCTTTTACATATTAAAGGTAATTGTTACTAATCCTAGCTACAAAGCTACAAAACTAGAAAAATAACCATTTTTTTTAAATTAAAGTGTAAAAAATGTAATCTTTTGACAATGCCTCTGAAACGGGCGAAGATATCGAACTGCGGTTTTTGTGTTTTTTCTAGCAAATTTAATCTACTTTCCGATTATGACATCAAAATTATTCTGTATAGTTTTAATTTTTGTGGCAAAATTGAAAAAACTGTTATTATCGCGAACTGCACCATCTAGCAATTTTATTTGAGACTGTCGAGTGCCGATGGATACGGTATTTGAAAACACTGACATTTCTTTTATAAACAAGCTTAAGTTTGCTGTAATCAAATATGTCATTTAGAAAATAGTCATTTAAATTATTAGATATTGTGGGGCTTCGCCTTGTCTTATTAGGGCCGGTACGCCAATGACCGTCAGCCACAAAACTGATGCTTAATTATTCCGGCTTTCAAATAAAGTTATTAAAGTCATAGCTTTATTCCAAAATTTTCGCAGAAATCTTGAATTTTATGCCTTGCGTTGTCAATTGCGCCCCCTTGCGGCAAAATTCAAAACTTGAAAATAATTTCCAAAATTTTCTCATAGCCGTTTTAGTAATAAAAAATTTTTTTTTAAATATCTCTATACCCAATAGTTTTCGAGATATGGTCGAGTACCTAGCTAAATAAAACAAATTTTCAGATTTGTGACACCAAATTAATGTCGTGCATCAAATGGTAAATCAGTGTACATACAGTTCGGAGACTTTCATGTAATAATACTAAAGGAATGGTCATCTACGGAGACTATGGTTTCGAGTATCGCTATTTCCAATTTTTGACAAGTAGATGTCGCCAATCATATTATATGTAACCAAATCAAAATTATAATCGCATTGCTCTACATGATCATTACTAATCACAATCGTTTTGTGCGACTATAAACATGTAGTTCTTCTCATTGATCTTCTAGAAGTTGCCAAAACATTACTACAATTCAAAATACGTAAATGTAAGCTAAACAATTAACGATATTTTTAAATGTCAGCAACTATAGTTTATGATTTTAGTACTAATAAGTAGTAAAAATAATAATTCAAGAGTTTTACAATAAATAAAAAGATATGCGCTGGGACAATTCATACTTTTCAAGTAATTTTCAAGCAAACCCCAACTCTAAAGCACTTTTAATGAAAACTTTCATTGAACGAATATTTATTGATATTCTCAGAGGCGACACAGCTATATGCCTAATCTAAAAACTACTTAGTATAATGTAAAATCTAGGTTTCATATTATACAGAGTGTTCCTCTCAAAGCAGTGCATTCGAATCACTTACTAGAACATTAAGTTTTACATTTACAAACAAATAAAATTCAGGCACAAAATTTTAAGTTTATCGATTTGTGTTTGTACCGTACTATAATAGTTCGTATAGAAAACATTTTGTGCCTCAATTATTAACCGTTTAATGCATAAACAAAATATGAAAGCGATCAGGGGATTTTAAGCAACTAAATTGTACCTTAAAATCAATACCCTGTACGCGTTGTAAGGCCTATTTGTATTGACCGCACTTTACGAAAAAAATTAATCTACAGGGATTTTGAACAATAATAAAACTTTTGTATATTCACAACAAATTATTCTCAACATCGTTCTAATGTACACTGTTTCAATACAATTAAAAAATCAATAGTGCAATACTTGCTTTCAGTTAAAGCTACAAACTTCTACCACCTAATGATTACTAATATCTTAAAACACGATTAAATCATATGTACTTATCTATACTCCTAAAATGATATGTGGAAAATCTAGAAATCAGTCGTTTTTTATGATTTGACAATTTTCACAACGTAATCGTAAACTGAAAGCGTAACACAAACAATCCCCCTCACTACATATATCATCTCTATTTTAAATTGAATATACATGAAAAACAAAGATACAATTTAAGTTTATGTATAACCGACGCAATCATTCCAAATTATTTCAATTTCGACGCGGTTTTATCAAATTCGGTATAAAATGGAAGCTACAGTATTTGGGAGCTTTATATGTAAACCCACAAATTATTTAATTTTTAAGGAATTAGGATACAGCTGTGGGTTATTACCGAATTTTTTTTCATATATATTCTGTAATATAAAACAGAGCTTTATACTTTTACGCAGGCTCGTTGTTATGAACTCGATGAATTTAATAACAATATATTGAAACACAGAAATGTGTAATAGGATACACTAGATAAAAAGTACAATAAGTTATACATAATATCCATAATTAATATTGTCACTGTACTTTAAAATTTCTACTACAAGTGAGATGAAAATATTGTACTTGCATACAATTTTTCAAATACTTCCTGTAACAAAAACGATCTAATAACGACATTGGTTAATATTATACACTTTAACAACTACCCTAAACATAACAACAGGTACTAAGTACCGGCCTGAGGCAGTGACATAACATCCACTTTAAACTTTTATGTATCGTCACTAAATTAACAACATCTCTTATCTAACAAGAACTGATTGTGACGCTTACTTAGCTCATTAAATCAAAAAGTTTAGTAATAATGATGAGCAGTTGTGAGATAGTGCTACTTTAGTGGCGTTATATTGCCGAGCGAACCAAGTAAGTTTTTTTGCCTTATCGCAGTTTTCGGTAATACATCAGATATTCAAATTTAAAAGCAGCAAACCATAGCAACCAGTTCCTTCTTAACAACCATGCAACACATTAAGCGTATACATACTCTGGAAATAACCATTTGTTTATTGCTCGACAATAATATAGGATATTGAGATATTATTGCTTCAAATAATAATTGTACAACGCAATCGAATTTACAAATGTTTTTATCAAATTATTGCACACAATCACAACCATCAATCTCACAATAATTACTACAAGATTTGTTGCCTTTAAAATTTGTAAAAAAGTAAAACTACGAAAATGCAAATTTTATTACATATCGCCAAAAATGCCAGCAAAAGTTTTTCTTAGGTTTTTCATAGTGTCTTCAGTATCTTCGGTGGGGGCTTGTTGACTACCTTGTCGTTGAAAAGGTCTGGGAGGTGGGTCGGGAAGACGTCCCGAACTTGGCGCACTGCTACTAACGGTGCTCGATTGGGACGCTGAAAAACATATCAATTTAGTAAAATTTACTAAAACAGAAGAAGGATCATCAAAAACTGCACACGTGTTTTGATAACCAAACTATCGTCATCCGAAAACTGATTAGGTCATATCATTAGTTTCATTACACATAGAAACTGATCGTCAAAAAGTTTTGTGTTTGAGTCAAGAATCTTGTTTGTCTTTATTATCTACTTTTTTACTAATTTAATATTGTTTAATTTATTGATATTTTTAAACATATGAACGTAATAAGTGTTTTGATAGATCTCTTGGTTTGCATTGATATAGGTTTAACCAGTGCACTAGGACCATAAATTTTCATAACTATCCGAGTTTGCACCTCATACAATTATAGTATTAGATCTGTGTTCCTATGTCACTCGTTTGTCTTGTAACGTCGTGCAAACACGTATCAAGACATAGCAATACATATTTTATGATATACATGTATAAAAACCATGTTCTTTGGACAACCCTGTCACAGGCGTACTGATTGGACCCGTATAATATAGTAACTCGTCTGCAAAAATCACTGGGAATAGCTACATAATTTCAACGTATCGTGCGGCTGCTTCATAAGCAAGTGTTAGCGGTATCGCCACTTTATGGGAAGTACTACATTCAACAAATAGAAAATAGTTTGTATAAATCTGTAGTTAGTCAGATGCCGGCTGTACCTACAATTATCAACATTGCAAAAAAAAGCTAAATTCCTAGTGATTTTTGTAGACTTACGACTACACCGATGATGATGAACCTCAATCAAGCGAAACACGCATTTCTGATTCTGTAATTATCATTGGCGACTGATTTTTCTGTTTGGCAGGCATTTGACATTTTGCTTTAAAAATGCGATAGCTTTTTCGCACTGTTCATAAACTCACGGCTGACATCTGACGAACTACAAATTTTTACCAATTATTTTCTATTTTTTTTAGGTATAATGAATGAAAACGTTTCAAATTTCCGATTCCCTTAACATACTAGCATTAATTCTAAAAATCGCTGTTCCAGTTAACTACAATCGGTTTTCAAAAAATCTCATATATCGATTAAGTAATACTTTAATGTAGTGAAAAAAAAACGTTTATCTTAATAAATTCGTTGACCAACGAAAACATTGTGGTTACCATAGTAATAATTATAGTTCCTATATGTTGCTACGTACAGTTTAATGCGTTTTTACTGAGCGAATTTGAAGGCATATAAAATAGGTAGACTACTATCAAACTGTTCGTCCATACATATTGCACTGAAATAGTTTTATTCCAAATAAAAAATTAAAAAGATATAATAAAGTAAATGTTTTAACATTAATTAAATTTGGATACGATTTTGAAACCGACCTATATTTTTATTTAAGAAAAAAGGTTGTGGTTTAGATTTTGTTTGATAAATACTTTTATTTAATTACAATTAATTATTAACTAGAGATTAAGTTTGAACTTGGCAGATAGTGAACCACGATAAGGTTAAACTTTTTCATAAGTGCACTTACACTTGAAAGGTTAAAAGTGAGACATTAAGTAAAAAGTGGGGACGAAGGTGATGAACGAGAGAAGGGGGAAGTTCTTCATTAAAGACGATTAAGTGTTCTTAGAGAGAGAAAACATGTAAACAATTATATTGCAAGATAAATGTAATTGTTGCAGATATAAAATTATGAAGTGACTTCAATAAAGAGTAAAATTTGCAACGTTGTTGCCGCTTTCGTTGTTGCTATTTGCGTGATATCTGAATAAAGAACATATTAAGTAAATGAAGTAAAACTAAAGTAACCAATAGTGAAATTCAAAAATAGACTAATTTGAGTATCATGAAGAATTTATGCACTCCTGCCGCGGTCATAGACAGGATGTAAAAATAAGGCTGACATCAAGCAGATAAAGGTTAGTTAGTTAAGTTCGTAAATAAAATTGCATTCAAACGTAAAATTAATGTAATCAGATTTAATCAAAACGTGCACGCAACATAATTGTTTTGTTCACATTTCCTTTTTATTAATCAAATGTATGTTATACATTTATATTATGTTTTTATTATGTTTTATTGCATAAAGCCAAGACCCTGAGATCAACATAAAAAGATAGAGTCTCACAATTTATAAATCAAATTTTAAGAGTAAAAATTTTAATTGAATTAGAATCATAAACTTCAAATTTCAATTCATCGCAATATATATTATATTTGTCTGAGGTAGAGTGTTAATCAAAAAATAGGTAATAAATTGCTTAATAGTAAAATGAGCAGTCCAAACACTCATTTTAAACAGTCATTTATTATGGAACTTTTTTCTGTTTCCTGAAATTTCCGTTTAAATTTTTTTCTTGGATCTTATTTATGAAAAACTTTAAGTTGGTATTTTATTCAAGTTTATTAAAAAATTAGAAAAAAATGATTATTCAATAAATACTCAAAATATGTTAAACAGCTTGGTACTCAGAAAAGCTTTAAATTATGCCATTTAACAACTTTATTTTACTATAGAATGTATCATTTTTATGCTTAGTCTACATTGTTATGGAATATTTCGAAACTTAAATGTATATTCTTGATACATACAAGTAATAAACTTATGTGTTTGGTCATACTGCTAAAACTTAAATATGTTTCTCCAAGTTTTCCTAAACCTTGAAGCAAATGCTTTGCTAAGACCAACCAATCCACAATTGCACACGGTTTCGTCACCGCACTATATAGGTTTATAGTGATCTTCTGAGGCACCATACATAACACTTACACCATAATACAAAATGAAAATGTACTATACGAATAAATAAATAAATAAAACAACCTCTGCATCTTTTGTTGATTTGTTTTTTGACTATTGTTTAGTTCTTCGACAAAACAACGATTTGAAAATAATTTGTAATTATTTTTTATATAAAAACTGCTTTCATTAAATAAATAACTCAAGCGTGTACTATTAAGATTATTAGTTTATTAATTATGTTCTTCCCAATTTAATTTATTAAAGAATAACTTTAGCTTAAGAAATACTACATGATTAATTAAAAAAATAAAGTTAATGTCTTTTCCGCTTAAAACGGAAGTCAGCCATTTTGTGCAAAGTTTGGAAAATACTCATCTTGTATACTTTTAAAACTTTTCTTAATAAACTTTTTGTCTATCTAGGATGATAAAAGAGTAAATCAAGTGACCCTAAATTTACAATAAATCTGTATAGTTCTACTTGTAAAATCATTCTGTTAAAGATTTTTTATACTTTTTCCATCTTCTAGTTTACGTTGTCGGAGTGTGTCAGTCTGTTTGTGAGTAAAGTTTGTACTACCACCGATGGAAGGTGTTGTGGATGGTAGTGAGACTAAACATGGAGGTCGGTATGTGTCGGTTTTATTTATAACGTAAGCCCTAAGGTAAAGTCTTCTTTCTGCTTTACTTAGACGTCCAGAAATGATAATTTGTTGTTGGCTCAATTTCCATTGTGAATCGGATTTTTTGATGAATGTTGGTTAATGAACGTGTTGAGCCCATCTTAACGGATAGAAAATGTCGATGACTTAAATTCTTATTTTTTGCAAAATAATTGTAGCCTTATAATCCCCGATTCTGTTTTAGATTTATACAAAAATAAATTCTGCAATTCTATCTTCTGTTTTCGTTTAGTAAATAGTGATGACATCTATAAAGTACTGAAATCAATTAAAACTAAAGTTGAAGGAAGTGATTGTCTTAATATCTAATTAATTAAATTATCTTGTCCATACATTTTACCATTTTTAACCAATATTATAAACACTTGTCTGTTAGAAGGTGTATTTCCAAGTGCATGGAAACATGCTTTGGTTACACCAATTCCTAAAAATAATAACGTTACCGAATACCAAACGCTGCGGCCTATCACCATCCTACCGTCTCTTTCCAAAATTATTGAAAAAATTGTCTATATTCAGCTACAGGAATATTTGGCAATAAACAATATTCTACCACGTACACAGTCAGGTTTTAGAAGAGGCTATAGTTGTGAAACCGCCTTTAATTGTATCATTGGTGATATCGTTAGAGCAACAGATGAAGGTAAATTGACCATCTTAGCGCCCTTGAACTTTTCCAAAGCGTTTAATACAATTAATCATGTATTACTTATTGAGATACTGCGATACATTGGTTTGGATCAAATTTCTTACAATTTTTTTGTTTCATATCTGGAGTTCCGCACACAATCAGTTAAAATAAATAGTAATATTTCAAACCCTCTTCTTTTACCTGGTGGAGTTCCGCAGGGTTCAATACTAGGACCTCTGTTATATAGTATTTATTCAAGCAACCTTCACCGAGTACTTAAATACTCTAAACATCATCTTTATGCGGATGATACTCAAATCTATTTATCATTTTCGCTTAAAGATTCTATTCTAGCATGTAATAATTTCAATATGGATTTATCTAATCTCCACAAAGTTGCTTTAGATCACTCTCTTTTTTTAAATATGTCAAAAACAATATTGCTTCTTTTCGGCCCTAAAATATTTCGTAACCACTTCTTTGATCTCAATTTATTAATTAAAATTGAAGACGAAGTTCTTAATTTCACTGATCACGCCAGGAATCTAGGTGTAACAATAGATGTTGATCTTAAATTTAACTTTCATGTAAATAGATGCATTCGTAAAGCCTACTTGTCCTTAAAAAAATTATATTATAATCGTGATATTTTAAATAAGAAAACCAAAACTCTTTTCTGTGAATCTTTTAATTTTTGTGATACTGTGTATGGTCCTTTCTTAAATGTAGACACCCAATTAAAAATTCAAAAATACAAAATTCTTGTTTAAGATTAATATTTGGCATAAAGAAATTTGATAGGGTAAATCTCACACTGAAAAAAATTAGTTGGTATAATATGAAACAACGTCGATTCCTGCATGCAGCTGCTTTATATCATAAAATTATAATGTCAAAACGCCTCCTTGTCTACTAGAAAACTTCAATATAGAACTGACGTTCATAAAATCAACATCAGATTTAAAGGTAAACTTACACCTCCTTTACACAGGACCCAGCATTTTAAGAGGTTGCTTTTCTTATCAAGCAACTCTCATATATAATAACGTCAACTCGAACGGAGATTTCTTAACTATAAACAAATTTAAGGATAGTGTAAAGGAGTTTCTAAATAAATTATAACTGCAGATAAGTGGATATGATGAATTATTTCCAAAATAAATTCAAATTGTGAATTGTATGTTTCATTACCAGTAATAAATACCAATTTTTTGTGTTGCATATGTATATATGTTTAAGTAGATAGATTTTTCTTTTTTGTATTACTTTAACCGTATATATTTATATATTTTCTTGCTACAAGGTTTGGTGGAAGAGCAGCTTTTATTGTGATAAAAGCTGAACCACGCCTTGAGATTTTTTGTAAATTTACAGAAAATAAAGACATAATAATAATAATAATAACATATTATATTGCGAAGGTTTTGGGGGAAATAGTTCAGCAAAATATTTCGTCAAAAAAAAATTAAAAAAATATATGAGTGTGTCGTAACAGTTTTATACAAATGCATTTTCGGGCGTGCTACGATTGCAGGAGACGGGACTAGATGTCGCAACCCTTATTGGTCTAATTGTCACTTGGCAAGTTAAAAACTCCAAATAATTACCAAAGATTACCTGCAATCGGTGTTGTCACTTGATTACTATATATTTGGACAAAAAATTGTGTTAATAGGTAATACTTTTATAAAATTAAATAAAAACAATCATTATTTTGGAAAAATTATGTTTAACAAGTATTTTTGAAAATATTGCATAATTTACAGCAGGAGATTTGAGACTTTTGGAACTGCTACCCGATCTGTCGGCAAAATTTTGAATCGGTATTAAATTACTATTGTATTAGCACGAGGTTGTGGCACTAGATGTCGCGCCTAACTATTTCTTGTAATTATAATTATGATAATGGTAAAAAGCCCAAAAATAATCAAAACAAAAAATTAAAGTTCGAATTGAATGTGGTTTTGCCAAATTTTTTTGAAACACGTACATATTATTTTTTTGTCTGTTTTTTTTATTATTAAAAACAGTCCGGTACGTAACCCGTAATGGGAACATGATTTTTTATATTTTATTGCTTTATTCACATCACAATTATCACCATTACATAAATAGTTCGTAATCAAATTAGGTGTCAAAATGGATCATTTTTCAAAACTAGTTACGAAGAGTTAAACCGGTATAGTAGGTTACATTATTCACAATTTATATCATAAATTCCCGATTTAGCACAATACCTATTAAGTCTTCCAGAGTATCACTATTATTGCTAGAAATTACACTTTTGTTTAATCAAACTTTAATAATAATGTTAATGATTAAAGACATATTGAGTATATGAGATAGTTTGGTAATGTGTTGTTTTTGTTTCTATTTAATGGAATGTTTTTAATATTTAATTTCCGTTTATGGTTTAAAATTTTTTTTATTAATAGTATCCTGAAAACGATTGTTTGACACATTCAAATTGGTAAACCGGGTCTTATTCCCTTACTGTCAGCATGCGTTTAGAAGTTAGATGAAGAATTTAAACTCTACACCACGTGTATTAAGAATAAAATTGTCAAAAGCACCTTTTTCAAAAAATATATTTTAGTTGATGATTGAACAGCAAAAGATTTTCGTTGCGAAGAATTGCCTTTTAATAGAACGGTAAATATACTTTAGAAAATTATTTTCGATTAGATTTGAAGTGTCATATCTTTAAGTCTGCGAAAAAGTGAAACAGATAGAGTGGACTGTGCAAAACTGTAAGATAAGAAGAATTGATCGATGCAGTATAAAAATATTTTAAAAAATATTTCTCAAAACATATTTTTTTTAATTAATAGTAATAATAATAATAACAATTTTAACTTGACAAGTAACAATTAAACTGTTACGGTATGTTCATACCTTTTTGTTTAACTAATATTTTGACAAAATATTTTGCTGAACTTCAACGTATTCCCCGCAAAATCTTCGCAATTAATTTTAGTAGTGAAAAAGGGAATAAGTGGAAAATAATCATGTAAAAATATAAAACCACATAGGCTCGTAAAGAGGTCCTTGCTGAATAAAAATCTGAGTTTTTGGAATCCCGCCCTCTCCGAAACTCATCCTAATCGCAAAAAGCGTTAAATTCCTTTGATCGGATATAACTCGCAATACCGTGCTCAAACAAGCGATCCAAAGTAATCGTTTTACGGGGGATTTTGCGGGCTACAGTTTTGTTTCTCCTGACCAAACTCAAAAAATCGATATTTTTTTTTAATATAAGGTCAAAAATAGACTACTCCGAAACAAATGAATTCACTTGGATTGGCAGATATGTATGTGAAAGACACCCATTCTGTTCAGCTTTCGATGCCCAAAATTTTTGGTTCTATCCTGCGAGTTAATTAGACCAATGTTATGGCGTCGCAAAAAAAAACTTTTTGAAATTTTCCTTTCGCAAATTGCTCAGATCGATTTTTTAGGAGATATCGAATGAAAACATTATTTTAACATTTTTTTTTCGCAAACAAAGCGACTGACTATTTTAACCCTTTTTGCGTGCCCGACATTTTTGGTCCTCATCACCAACCTTGAAAAATCTATACTTTTTGAGATATCGAAGACTCCAAATTTCAGGTCAAGACCCCTATTCATGAATTGTAGAAAACTATTTTTTCCAAGATCATTCGTGGAATGTAATTGTTAAATCATTTTTTATAATAGAAAGAAAAAATTCTCGCCCTTGATATAGAATATTTATTCTAAAACACTTTCTGCTTATGAGTTTTGCGTGTATTTTCATTCAGTAAACTAGTAACAGAAACTAGAAAACTCGGTCTGTTAAAGGATTCGAAATAGTTCGGTTCAATTAATTCGCGGAATAGGACCAAAAATATCGGGCGTCAAAAACTGAATAGAATGTCTTACAGAGACACGGAGTTATTTATTTTTTTTATGATTTATGCTTAGCAAGAAGTCCTACAAGAATATGTTTTTTTTGGTTTGCGCAATTATTTTCCTGAAGTATTTTATGTTTTGGAGTATTTACGTGACGAATTTGAGTTTTTAAATAAATAAATTAAAACTGTCTGTTTTGAGATAAGTACAATATTTTCATTAAGACTATTATTATTTTAGTTTCTTAAAATTTTTGACAAACTTTTTAAATTTGCGTCTAATATAGTTTGATCGGAGTTCTAATTCCTACAATATATGTATATATATATATATATATATATATATATAAACGATAAGTTTTTCGACATCTAGTGTCGACTCGTGAAAGCGTTCATTAATTATAGCCAACATAACAGTTGGCAAGTATAAAATTTCGAATCGCCTGCAGTAAAGTACGCAAGAGGTTGTACAATAGCAAACAAACACTGAGAATCACCCGACAGCTGTTTCGTCCTTTTGAGACTCTTCAGGATTGAGGAAACTCGAGTGTAAGTTCACTATTGTACAAACGCGTGATGTCGACTATATGCCCTATTGGAGGGATCACAATATTTAAACGATAAGCTTTTCGACATCTAGTGTCGACTGGTGAAAGCGTTCACGTACGTAAATGTAAGCAACTTTGCCGACAGGTATGTAAAGCAGTTACATAGTCGATTCTTCAATAACTTACACTCGAGTTCCCTCACTCCTGAAGAGTCCCAAAAGGACGAAACAGCTGTCTGTGTGTATTGGGCACACGAGCATTAAGTGTAACAGAGCGTGATTGATGTGAAATTCAATTGATTTACAAATACAAGTTGGAAAATAAGGGAGTTATAATTTTTTTTAATTTTTTGAGTGTGACTCAATTTATTTGGACACAATTACTTACACAAATGTTGCTATATCGATTGTTTTCAATAATGTATTTGTGAATTTATGGAAATCGAAAGAAAGTTTTGATTTATAGTTTCAAAAAGATTTCTGTATTATAATAATTTTGAAAACGTACAAACTTATGAAATCAATAATTAACAAACTAACAAAATTAAATGTACAAGATTGGGTTTATTTATTTAATGAAAGTAGTTTTTTTATAAAGAAAATAATGAAAATTTATTTTGAAATTGTTGTTTTTGTCTAAGAACTAAATAACAGCAGAATGCAAATTAAGAAAAGATTCAGTGGTAGAAGTTGGAAGTTGTTGTCAAACTTAGAAAGACATAATTTATCGAACTATGTATTTAAGTTTTAGCAATATGAACTAAATACATAAGTTTGTTACACTTGTATTTATCAAAATATACATTTAAGTTAGGAAATATCCTTGAGACTTTGCATAATATAAACATTGCACTCGACTTAATTAAGCATTAAGCAGACTAAAGAAAAAGCACATGTTTCATAAATTATATAGTAAAATGAAGTAATAGTTTTTGATAAATTATATCCTGTTTTATTTAATTTAAGAAAAAATTAATTAAACGGATATTTCATAAAACAAAAAAATATAAGTTCCATAATAAATTACTGTTTAACGTGACTGCTTTAATTGCATATTTTACTCTTAAGCAATTTATTCCCTATTTTTTGATCGGTGGTCTACTTAAATATTTATGAAAAATGTACATACGTTTAATTATTTAAAATAAAACTTTCAGCAAACCAAAAAAAAACATAAAAGATTCTATCCTAGAAAGTTTCTGCCAGAATATCTAAATAAGTAACATTTGCAAAAGTATCATTGTCGGTTCTCAAACAAATATTTGTATTGTTGAACAATACGCTAGAGATTTTATCTGCTTTCAAATTCGCTCAATCAAAAATGCTTTAAACCGTACGCAGCATCATATGGGAACTGTAATAAAAAGTTACTATGGTAACCTAGATGCTTCCGTTGGTCAATGAATTCAGTAAAGAAAAGTTTTTTTCTCCACACTAAAGTATTACATAATCGATACACGCTTTTTTATACCAAAATGTAAAATAATTTTATCAGTTTTGTGTAAAATTGAACATACCTACTCGTACGTAGTCAGTTTTAACTGACTTTAATATGTAGGTAGTCTGATGCTGATTGTGATGCTATGCGCTTTTTTAACGCAATATGTTGTATTCATTTCAACTAAAATAAAGCAGTGGTCGGTGATATTGCAAAACCACATTCAAGCACGTGTTCCGCCTTATCGAGGATCATCAGTGTCAGTGCTTATTCCAAAATTCGTACAGGGTGATCGAAATATCTAAGATTTACATTTTTTTTAAATAATATTCTCACAGCTACCTCGGTATCTAAGCTACTGCTTAATATATTTTTTTGAAAACTTGTGTATCATATAAATTTTCAGATTTTTTCTTTAACTCATTTCTAAAATAATAAAAAACAATTTTAAATTGAAACTCTACAGGGCCTTAAGTAAGCCCGACTGAACAAAGTTTATAAGAAAAAGTTTTAATAACTTTTTACGCTTAGTACCGCAGTATAGTTTGCGACTTAGATTTGTGGACTACCCTGTATACAGTGCGTTTCTGAAAATAAGGGCCACTTTTACAATTTTAAAAAACAGATGTCGTTATTTGGTAAGAATTTACTGGATTTCTTGCACAATATAGCAACGTAATTGAAAAACATGGAAGCAGCTAGGAAACTTCATTTATATTTTAGATACAAGAAATAGCAGCGCAGCCACATGCAAAATCCCTAACATGCGGCACCTGTGACGCCATCTAATGAGTCTAATAAAAAAAGTGGGCCCCATTTTCAGTGTATATACGCACTGTATATACAGGATGTCCAGAAACTCTTCTGATAAACGGAAACTACAGGTACTAGATGTTATTTTATGTCGATTTAACTCAAATGACCTTAATCCCAAAATCAAATACAGCCCTTTGAAGAAAACATCGTTATATGGATTTTCTTTAAATAATTTAAAATTTTTGTTAAAATTAAAACAGTCTTTAGAGAAAAGAATGAATTATGAGACAAATGGTCGTCATGTAGAGCATCTGTTGTGAAATTAATTATTTTATTTATGTTTTTAATTATCTTTATTTTGGTTTTTTATTTGAATGTTAATTGTTATTTTATACCCTCACGAAATAATATTATTTTAAAATTTCTAAAACAGGAATAAGTACTAGCAGTGCGCTCCCGCTAAATCGTGTACTATAAGTAAGCATTTTTATGCGTCGAATGATTTCGAAGTATATATAAAATTGACTCAAATTTTCAACTTATCAGCAATGTTTTGAATGAAATTTGAAGATATAAAAAGGACTTTGTCGTGGTTGTAGTAGAATTTCGATTTTGTATTTATTTTTTTAGAATTGTGAAATATGCTATAAAATGTACAAATTCAAACATAAAAACAAAAAGTAAGCATTTTGAAAAAAAAAGTAATACTACAGTAACAACGCCCCAAGTTTTGTCTTTCATAAACATTAAGTTTTACTTCAAACATTTAAAATTAAAAATTATTTTAAGGGTACTTATAGTGCATGTTTAGCTATGGCGCACTGCTAGTACATATTCCTCGTAACACTTACGACTTTTTCTTATCAGTATTTGTAGATTTTGTTGATTTTTCAAAACTAACTTGATATTACAGATGCAATTTTATAATACAACACCAAAAGTTTAAAGAAGAGGACATGTTTTTATGAAAATTATCTTGAATTTTTCAGATAAAAAAAAGAAAAAATAAAAGATTTTTAATAAAAATATTCGTTAGTCTCCCGCTACTGATACGCTTGTGGTGGTTGTAAAAAATTAATTACAGCGAATGACGGGTTTGTAATCGTTTATTGATTATACAAAACTTTGAAATTTTAAGTAACGGCATTTTTGAATGATTTAAACAATACTCATATAACGATGATTCTTCAAAGGGCTGTAGCTCACTTAGGAAGCATTTCCGGATTAAGGTAATTTGAGTTAAATCGACATAAAATAACCTCTAGTACCTGTAGTTTCCGTTTGGCAGAAGAGGTTATAGACACATTGTATGTAGTTTTATTTTAAAACAACTGACCGTCATTTTCGGTTTGCCATAAACACAGTATATCATTAAACATAATTGATTAAAAAATACATACAACTAATTAAATTAAACTAAATTAAAGAGAATTAATTAATTTTAAGTCTCTGACTGTATAAATGATGACGCAATATAGCGGTCAAACTTTTTAAAAATTTGAGAACGATGTATTTTTCTAACTTTTGGTCAAATTAATTTTTTTACTAAAATCAACGAAAAATTTAGTAAGTGTCTCTCTTGTTTCAAACATTAAACCAATTACATCTAGTTTCTTAATCAATTCTTCTAGTACTATCTTTTTCTGAAACCCTAAACACCTCTTCATGTACTTCATAATTACATGCGCAAGAGTTTCTAATTCTTTCTCGTTACAGTGTCTACAACGGGTTGTACCAGAATTACGTCCAGGAAGACTTCGAACAGAGACAAGATTACAATTAATTTTAAGACAGTCTTTCCATTCAGAATTGCTCAATCTATTTTTTTATAAATCCAATCAATTGCCGACTTAACTTCTTGGTATAGAATAACCCCCGTCCTTTGTAAGGCGCACCACTCCTTGAATGATTTTTGTAGAATGCTGCTTAATTCCTTTGTAATACAGGTATTTTTTTTTCTGTAGTTTGTGTCGAAATCATTAATTTCAAGATGTCTAAACAAAATTTCTTTTCAATTTGCAATCACCAAATAACTTAGAGCAAAACTTGTTCAGAAAATTTAATTTGTTAAATTGTTGAATATGTTCCCAAAAACAATTTTGAATTCCCAACTTTAACATTTTTACTAATTCCAAAATTTCTAACTGAAGTTTTCATATCCTATTTTTCAAATCCTACAAATATGTTTTTGGGGTGTTGAACAGTGTAGCTTTTGAAAAGGATATGTCGAAGATAGAAGAATATACTGATTTACAACAGTCAGCTTTTGATCTGAATGTAACAATGCAGATTTGGTTAATATATGTAGATGAGCATTCAACCTCTTTTAAATAAACTAATTTTATCAAATAGTAGACAATCAGAAAACGTATCCACAAGATATTTGATTTTCCCATCAGCAGAAATTATTTGAATGAAAACAGAGGATGAATTTCAGTAAATCGTAAGTTTCCATTTTTTATAACAATGGCAGAAGATTTTTGAACATTTAATTTTAAACCAATTTCTTCAAATCGTCGTGCAGCTAATTCCAATAGTTGAGTAGCATAATTTTTATTGTTCGCAATTAATACTGTGTCGTTTGCAAAACCCATAATTGTGAATGGTTTCAAGTCGTCACTCATACGATAACCGCTTGCATCTGCTACTTCATTTTCGGATATTTTATTAAAAATATGATTGATAGACGTATTAAGTAAAATTGGAGAAAAAGAAGCCTCTTGAAATACGTATGTCTTGATGTTAATACCTTTTGATTTCTTGAGACCCAAATATATGTATGTTTCATTATATTTTTGAAGTTTCACTATTAAATTTTGTAGTTTTGAAGGCAATTCCAAATATAAAATAACATTTTCAATATAATAGTAACCTACACAATCGTATGTTTTTGCAATATCTAAGAAAATGGATGTAACATCTTCATGTTTTTCTTTGGCATTCTTTAGAATTTTCTCAATTATTCCTGTGTTTATATGACATCCAGGCTTATTCATAAATCCTCTTTAATTTTTGTTAATCAGTACAAAATTTCTTACATGTTTTTTTTTCAATTATTATTGAGACAACAGAGCATAAGAAATTGGTCTACAGTTGCTAATATCATTTTCATGCCTCCGGTCATTATTGACAGTTTTGTAGGATTCAAAATCGGCCGGGAACATCAAATTCCCGGCCTAGACCTTACAAAAGTGGCATTTGGTAAAATTACACCGAAAATGTCACTTTAATTTTTAATTTGAAAATTAAGTAGTTATGTAATGACAAGTAGGTACCAACCAAAAAAAAATAAACCCCCAGCAATAAATGGTTGAACTAAATTAAGAATAATTTTGTAAACATTTTGTCGGTATAAAAAATTTTGTGGATTACACGTCCAGAAAATGTCTTGCGAGTGCTCGTGTTGCTTCGCCTCGGCTAGGCACCTCCGCTAGGCAATATCACTCACACTCGCAAAATATCATTTTTGGACTAGATGATCCAAATAACTATTAAGTCGCCATTTTATAAACTTTGTTGTTACACTCAATGCTTCTCATGATTATTCTATCAGGTCCTGGAGTAGTATCTACAGAAACCCTTTTATTCATGATTTAATCTCTTCTTCTGTTATTTGATTATTGTAATTTTATTAACGTTAATTGATTCTTGCTATGTTAATTTTGGTGTAATTACACAAGTTTCTTCATTTACTTTCGCAAAAATGCTTTTAAAATGACCATGTACCTTTTCTAGATCTATATAGAGCACATCTGATGATTACCATTTTCTAATATCCTTCGAACAGCTTTGCGTCTTTAATTATAATACAAACATTGAACAACTTCGTATTCGTAATGTAATCTTCTGTTCTCTTGGCGCCTCTTAGTAGTACGTTGGGGATTTGATGTTTGCAATGGTTTATTTGATCGGTCAATTTTTTTTTCTTACCAATTTCATAATATTTTACGGCGGGATGTTTTGGGCGATGTATGTCAACACATTCTAAAAGATTAATATATTAAAAAACTAGTTTCAGAAAAAGTATTTTATAAAACGAGTACAGTTTTGAAAGTACGAGTCGCTAAAATGCCTTCTGAAACGAATTCTTTATACTATTTTTTCTATTTTAGGCTTTTCAGATTGATTTTAAAATAAAATTTTGTGAGTTTTTAAATTTAGGGAATTTTGAACTGTAATTGCTAGCGTGGCAATATTTTCATTAAATTTTGGTTTTAATGCTACTTTAAGTTTAATTAGTAGGTACGTTTATCATACGTTTAATTTTAAACCCCCCCTGCAGCTATTACATTTACTAACTTACTTCCAAAACCCGAAAAAAGTATATGTCTATGTAAATCTGTGTTGTGGCTATTTTTCAATCAACTATGAGTTGAAAGTTTTCGAAAAAAAGGTGAGAATTTATATTGCTTTGATTATGCTGTGAGTATTGTCATTCAAGCTAAGTTTCAAAGCCAGTCTAAAAGAGTCTTCATCCAACAGTTGGATTCCTACTTTACTTTTTTGTATTCTAAGATTGACTCACAGTACAAGAAACCAATAATCTCCCACTTCGGAGTGGTAAAAGTAAAAATAAATATTTTCTTGTTTTGTAGCTATTTATTCAAACACAAAAATTACTACACTTTTAATTATGTTGTTATAACAGTCTTAGTAGAATCAAAATTTAACATCAAAACTAATAATGATTATTATTTAAAACAGTCGCAATATAATCAAAACTTTGATTATATTGCGACTGTTTTTAAAATAATAATCATTATTAGTTTGATGTATCTTTTATCTCAGATTACCATTGTAATCTGAGATAAAAGTTATAATTTTAATGGGAGGGATGTACTTGGTGAATTGACAGCAAATTATCAATATTTGGCTTGAGTTTAGTTAAGTATAACCGTAAATCTCCTCGCTCTGTAATATTTAATCTGCTCCGTTTTTTTTGTCAACAAGTTTGTTACGGCACTAAAACTGCGTTCGACAAGATATGACGAAGGAAACGCTATGAGAAATTTTTGCACAATTCCCCACAGTCCTGGATATTTTTCAGGTATTTGTGCCTGCAGCCAAAATGATTGATACCCTCTTTTGAATGCTACTTTGAGCTCCTCATTAGTGCTAAGCTCGAGTAGCTCTTCTTGCAGTACCACATTTTCCACTTCAGTTTCATCATATGGATTTATTATCCATGGTGGTATATCCATCGACAGAATGTCTTCAAATCTGATTTTAAAATCATCATACAGGGCAATCAAATGTTGAACATACGTCTGAATATCTTCGTCGAGGCATTCTACCTGCGATAAATTTGGAAACTGGGAAAATTCACGTCGACCAATATTTTGCTTCATAAGTTTCAGTTTACCAAGAAAAGCTGAAATTTCACTCTTTGTTTTTATCAAATTGAGGCTGTCCCCTTGTAACTGTAGGTTGAGGTCATTGAATTTTTGAACAAATCTGTCAAATACGCAATGTCTGCTTTGAAATTCATGAGGTTTTCTTTTAAAACAGGATCTTTAGTGTTCAGAAACTCTAAAACAGAGTCGAAAAGCAAATAGAATCTTGATAGACATGCACCTTTCGACAACCAGCGTACTTCGGTATGTAGCAGCAATCGTTGGAAGTCCTCATCATTTTCTTCGCACAACTGTGCAAATAAGCGCGTATTTAATGCATTGCTTCTTATTTTGTTAACTGCATTAATCACAAATTGAAGCGCTTGGTGCAATCTATCACTCAATTTTTTCGCTACTAGATGTTGTCGGTGGATGACACAGTGAATTGCAATTACCTCTGGTATAATCCTTTTAAGATGACTTATAAACCCACGATATCGCCCGACCATGGCAGGAGCTCCATCTGTTGCCACCGAAATAATGTTTGTGAATGCAATTGATTTTTCCGTAAAAAATCATTCAGAACATTAAAAATTGATTCACCTTTAGTGTCAGTCTTCAAAGTTTTCGCGAATAGTAACTCTTCAAACATTTGTTCGCCTTTGATAAATCGAACATATGCCAATAATAATGCTTCATTGCCAGGTAAAGTTGACTCGTCCAGTTGAATAGAAAAATGAGTTGTTTGCAGATAATTACACAAGAAACTTTCAACATCAGAGCTCATTTCATCAATACGTCTTTGTACAGTGTTGTTACTCAAAGGAATTCTTTTAAGTATGTCAAATGAAGATTTGTGCAGGACAGTTTTTAAGACCTCTTCAACAGCAGGCAAAATTAACTCCTCTCCAATGGTATGCGGTTTCCCAGATTTTGCTATAAGTAATGAGATATTGTAAGATGCCCGCAAGCCATCGTCGTTGCTTTCAGACGTTGAAGCGAACATACTATGCACGGTGGGTCTCTTTTCATACTTTTCCTTCAATGTTTGGAAATATTTCAAATCCTTACCTATTTTGTCAGGATGACACCTTCTTAGATGATCTTCCAGCTTCGATGGTTTCATAGAGTCATTGCTCAAGACTTTGTTGCATAAAAGACACATGGGCAATCGCTTGTCTGTATTTGATGGAAGAAAACCAAATTTCAAATATTCAACACTGTACTGTCGACACTTCTTCTTAGATTCAGCCATGTTTCGTATCAATTACTTACCTGTAAATATGAAAAAATGTTTGTTAAGTAATCTTAAAATGATTTAACAAACATAATAGAAGTGGCTTTTAAGATACAAGTTGCTAACAAATAGATAGGTAGGTACTTACTTTTCCAACACTGGCAAACAATAATATCAATTCACTTTAATTTTCAAAAGTCTGAAAACTACTTCCGTCACTGGTGAACACTTATATAGGTACACTTTCTTTTTGAAATTCCGGAAACAACTGAGTAATGTTTATCATTCGCATTCGTATTTATATTAAAGAAAAATCCAACAAGTTCATGCAAGTTCAGACACGACTTTAACTAGGCGGGCGGGCGGCGCGGCATCGGCGAGTCTTGACACGCTCTTTCTGAATATGGAATATGCAAGTTCTTACAAAAACAATTGCTGAGCTTCTTATAATATTGTCTTCCTATATTCATAGGAGAAGTCAAGCTTCTTATAATATTGTCTGCCTATATATATTATTGTCTCCCTTATTCATAGGAGAAGTCAAGTCGGGTCACCTAATACATTTTTATAGACCCCCGTTAACGAGTTGTGGACCCCATTTTTTTCCACGCAAGCGTAGACCCTATCGGGCTCCCGTGGACCCCTGGGGGTCCACCTGGACCACTTTGGGAATCTAGAGTTTAAATTAATTCAGAATTTTGACAAGCAAGTTGATAAAATTCTACGTTTCTTTCTAAATAATTAAAAATAATCTTATGGTATTAGGTTCATGAAGAAAATTGTTTAAAGTTAGTGGAATGGATATCAAAGAAAGGCAGGTTATTGTTATTAGAAACTTCTGAAGTAAATTAAATTTCACTGTTAAAAGAATTACAATGTAAATGAAACATTGAAAACAATTATCGACATAACGTTTGTAAAACAATTTTTTTAATTAAAACACTATTGCTTTGCTTTTCATTTCTAAGTTATTCATAAACAATTCCGCAAGTAATAGACCACAAACTCATAGCCAATCCCGACTCTTGCGCATACATTTTGTTATTGAATTTAAAAAAGTTCTTTCAAGCAAATTACAAGTAAGTCATAAACAAACTGTGATTCTCCATCATTTAAGTCAGATTGGAAAACTGAGTCTTTAACTATAGTTAAAACTAAATCCTGTGGTATATACAAACTAAAATAAATTAATTACATCTATTGATAAAAAATTGAGTTTGTGTGAAATGTTCGATTTGTTTGTGTTTGTTTTTTGTTATTAAAATTAACATTTGAAAGGTTGTGGCATCTGTTGGATCAAGGTTTAACAGTTGGAGAATTCGAAACAGGAGGTTCTGAAAAAAATGAAGAAACAACTTCTTCTTTTCATGCCGTCTTCTCATAGAAGGTTGGCGACCACATTTCTAAATGCTTCTCTGTCTTTTGCAACATGGAACAGTTCTCCAACGCTGAGATTTGTCCATTCTCTAATGTTTCGGAGCCAGGATTTTTTCTTTCTGCCGATATCCTTCTTCCCCTCAATTCTGCCCTGCATAATATTTTGTAGCAGTAGATATTTGTCATTGCGTAATATGTGTCCTATGTAAGATGTTTTTCTTATCTTAATGATTGTGAGCAGTTTTCGTTTTCGGCCGATGCGTCTTAACACTTCGTTGTTGGGTATTCTGTCAGTCCAAGGTATCAGCTTTTTAATCACTTGAGCCTTTAGGGTCCAAGTCTCCACTCCGTACATCAACACTGACCACACATAACACTCCATAAATCTTAATCTAATGTCAAGGTTCAGATTTCTGTTTGTAAACATTGTGGAATATTACACAAATGCGTTTCGAGCCATTTCTATTCTGATCTTAATTTCCTGATCAGGGTTCATTTCAGAATTTATGACAGAGCCGAGGTATTTGTATTTTTGGACCTGCTCTATTCGGTTTCCATTTAATGTGAGAATAGGGTTAATATTTGGGTTTTTGCTTATAACCATCATTTTAGTTTTCTGCGTGTTTATAGTGAGTCCTACTTCTTCACACCCTAGACTGACTCTTTCCAACAGGGTTTGAAGATCTTCTGCTTTCTCCGCCATTATAGCAGTATCATCGGCGAATCTTAGATTGTTAATCAATGTCCCTCCAATGTTTACTCCCTCAGGTCTCTCGTAAAGTGCCTTTTGAAATACAGACTGAGAGTAGAGATTGAACAGTTGTGGAGATAGAACGCAGCCCTGAACGAAACAACTATCTCTAGATTTTTCTTTATTTTTTATTTACATACACTCCTTTTTATTTAGTATTACGTCATATGTTCATTTAAGTTTTTCACATGAATATACAGTATGACCAGTAAAGTTTTCATCATATTATTAATAGTTTTTTTCGAAATTTGAATTCGGAATTACTTTCTACATCGGTTAAAATAAAAGGCACTATTTGTCAAATTTAAATTTGTTTCCAAAGAAATTACGTAAGTGGGGTTATTTCTCAGAATATCGAAAAAAGTTATAAGAAAAAGTCGTTCTAATTGCAATTCTGAGGTCTTAAGCAATTTTGATTTTTTCACTATTTTTGAAATTGCAACACTGTCTAAAAAATTAGACTCTACATAACCTACATAAATCTTCTCGATTTTGACAATGCTTCATCCCAGGCACGTTTTCGTTGAAGTATAGCTATATTGAATACGTGTTTTTAAAAAAATCAAATGGGGTTATAAAAAATTTGGTCAAGCTTATTTGTTGTTGACCCTATATAAGGTAGCTTCATAAAATATCTATTTTTGTGTCTTAAAGTGATAACAGAATAATATTAAGAAAATAATTAATTGAAAACTGGCAAATTTTCATTTACAATTCATAAAAATTAAACGCATTTCAAATTGTTAATTTTTTAAATTAATAACTAACAATATTTAAATATTAAATTAAAAACAATTCAAAATTTAAAATTAGATTTCTGTCTGTCTTCCATTGCGTTCAATGCAAATAATTGTTCTTCTTGGCACTTATTTAATGGAATTTCTGATACTACCAGGACATTATCTGTAAAATACTGTGTCTTATCACCGTTTCCAAATGATCAATATTACAAAAAGGTTTTTGCTTTTAAACTTTTTGTTTTAGGTAAGCCCACAAGAAAAAATTAAGTGGGGTTAAATCTGGGGACTTACTACTACTATGTTACGCCCAATGAAATTGTTCCTAAATATTTCTAAGGTACATTCTCGATCCTGTTTAGAATTGTGAATGAAAGCACGATCACACTGGTACCACAAATTTTACTTCAATGCAACTGGTCTATTGTCATACACTTCTACGATCTTGATTTTAAAAAAACGTAGGTATTTTTCGAAATTTATATTACCTCTGAAAAAATAAGGCCGAACAACTTGATCTTTTTAAAAGGCCGCACCACACATTTATTTAAAAAAAATTGGTTCCTGCATTGTATAACAAAATTGAAATTTTCTGTAGCCCACCATTTACAATTTTGGGAGCTAACAACGCCATTTGAAGCAGCCTTGTCGGTCCATAAAAAGTGAAAAGGAAAAGAGAAATCTTCTTCTTATTCTCCCTGGTACCAGAAACAGAATCCCAAACGTAAGTCAATGTCTCGTTCTTAGAAGTATTTATAAATGTAGGTTTATAAAGTTTAAATTTATCTTTATGCAAAATCTTCCTTAAACTATCTCTTATAACGCCTGTTCTTCAAGAAACGTCTCTAATACTAGTTTGTCCATGTTCCACAATATCTAGGCACACTATTAATTAAATTTCTTTAACATGTTTTATAGGATTGTGAAGTTTTTTAAATGAACTTTCCATCGATCCGATAGAATTAAATTTTTCTATACTGCCGTGCTAAGTAAAAAACCGTAAATACATTTTTTTTTGTAAAATGAATTGAACTGTCTGTTGATTCCTAATTCATTTTTCTGTCATAAAAGCTTTTCATTAAAAAGAAAATGATTTGATCAAGATTTATATTAATGTTTTTCATTATACTCAGTATACTATTGGCGTGGAGTAATAAACCTGTCAGAATGATCGAATTTAGTAGGTAAATATATTATAATAGTAAAATCTACCTTGATATGAATTATTATGTGGTTTCTTTTATTGTTTCAATCCTTACTTTGTGGAATCTATTTTTCATCGGTCCCCGCAAATTAATTGTAATTGTAATAAATGTACTGACGATATCTGCATTACTATTTTATTTTATATTTATGTCATATATTATTTATATGTTATTTATTTATTTGTATAGTAGATCACATTACAAATTTTACTTCTTACGTATTATATACCATTATTTTTGTATCTTGGTATAATACCCACATCTACGGCTATGATTCTCGTTTCGTCAGTACCCGGGCTGATGGCAACGTGTTTACACAGATTAAACTATTGTTCTCAGACCCTAAATGGGTCGATATGCTGCAAGAGCGGCACAATGATCGTATTTTGGTTAGAATTTATTGGTTTTTACTTAACCGTAGAAGTACCGCTTTCACAAGAAAATAAGGAATTATTTCAAGCAATTATGATTATGTTTTTTAGTACATCATCGTTCCATGAACAGCCTCTTGTCCCTAAAATAAAGCAACTGTGATCCCGGCATACCATTTATTCTCCAATTCTTCTTTCGACAAAATTGAGGGAACATTATACAAAATCTCGCATTTTTCCTTTTAACGTCATTTTGTACAATACTCCCCAATTATGTCGGAAAATAATAATTAAAGAATCGTGTTAATCAATTCCAAAATATTAGAAAAATGTAGTATCCCGTGGTCCCACTTTGCTGTTTCTAAGCGACTTTTTGGCGGTGTCTCTCTCGCATGCTCAGTATTCTGTTGATGACGTACTGAAGTGGGGTTTTACAGATGACACTGGAGGGTACTTGTTTGTCTCAGTTATAATGTGCATTATTTTTAGACACAAACTGCCTTCTGAAAATTAGATATTTTATGAACTTACCTTATACAGGGTCAAAACAAATAAACTTTGCATCACGTATGATCAAATTTTAATTGCTCTATTTGAAATTTCTAGAAAAACGCACATTTAATATGACAATACACCAAAGACACTATATCTGGGATAAAACATTGTCAAAATCAAGAAGAATTATGTAGGTTGCGTTGAGGCTTATTTTTATGTAGTGGTCCAATTTCCAAACAATAGTAAAAAAATCAAAAAAAAACTAAAATTTTGCATACGGGCTTAAAATTGCATTTAGAATATCTTTTTTATAACTTTTTTCGATATTCTGAAAAATAACTCCACTTTTGTAATTTTTTTGAAAAAAATATTAAATTTGACAAATAGTGCGAATCCCGTGCTTACAATTTTTTTCGTAAATTTTTATTTCAATTAATGCAGAAACTGATTCCAAAATCAAATTTCGAAAAAACTTTTAACAAAATAAACTGCCATATAATGCGGAATTTATTGGTCACACTGTACTATACAGGATGGTATGAATTTCATTTCCCATCATGGGCATCTCATAAACCGTAAGAGAATCAAAGTTAAATTACAAAAAAAAGTTCATATGTTTATTTCAAATATGTAAAGATATATAAGACCAATTCTGAAATATTTTGAGAAAACTGAAAAAGTCCAATTAAGAAAATTATCTATAACTTTTTTTACTATCGCTGTCAATTTGAAATTTTATATTTTGGCATTGCTTGACGTGACACGTCTGCTGGGTTCAATTGTTGTTTTCTACCACTACTAGTTTTCGAAATATCATAGTCAATTTTCTTTTTTCTTATCGGCGCCATATTGGATTTTTTATCAGTAAAATAGAGAAAAACTTTCTCTTTACAACAATGTAACACAAATGTATCATTATTGTTTAGTTACTACTCAAAAAAATTAACTAAAATTTTAATAAACAAAAACTCAAGTTGTCTTGCTCTTTTAAGAACGTACATCATATTGTGTTTGTCATTACCTATGAAAATCTAAAAAACAGCCCAAATAACAATACGCAAATATTCCTTGTTCGAAAAAATTTGTTAGTATTGAAAAAAATAATCCCAATATTTGTGTGAGTCCCAAAATTTAGATAAGTATACCTACCTTGTTTTCAACAATCGACATAATTAATTCTTATCAAAAATCATCTACGACTCCAAACAGATGATTTTTATTAATTTTACTAATTTAAATGATTATTTAAAATGCATTTATTATTTTATCTTGATCAGGGTGGTTGTGGAATGTAAAACGTTTGTCTTAGTTTACGTTTGAAATAATTATGCCATGCGTTCCCATCCAGTTATTAGGAAAACGGCGATTTAAATATTGGGCGACTGCAGCAGAATTATGGATTGGAGCCTCATCTTGCTGGAATCATCTCAAATAATAATCTTCATATAATTAAAAAGAAGGGTATCCAGGATTCCCTCAATTTCAAACGGTCCTATAAGCCGCTCATCTAATATTCCGCACCATTTAAATGATATCTCACTTGAGATCTGGTCTCTTTCACCAAATTAAGGTTTTCGGTTGCATAAAAATATTTGTTTTTTATTGAAGATTTCGCTATTAGTGAAAGTAGTTTTGTGGATTCAAATTATTTTTCTTCTGCTACTTTTTTAAAAAATTTGCTGGAGTTTCTTGGACCTGGGCTTACGAGGCTCAACAAGTTCTAGAAAAACAACAGGAAGTAATTGTTTTGCACGGAGATATATCAACTTCCTTGTCATATTTTGGCCTTAAACCTACAAATTTAATCAAGGCAGAATTGATCGATCGTCTGTCTATGCCTTTTCACACTGCCAAATTCTATCATGTTCCGATAAGTTTTTAGAAATTCTATTCGATTGAGTTGATGCCTCTTGGGATGCAGTTGGTAATAGCTTTCAGCATCTTGAAGTGAGTTTTTATTATTTCTAATATAAACTTCGTACAAATCTCGCTTCTCAATAACCGAAAATCTGACCATGTTTCCGCCAAACAATTTGCAGATGTAGGACTTTTAAAAAGTTGTTGACAAACTTGTCAAATTTCAATATTTACTGTTTTTCAAAACTATCTAGATTTGGTCATACAAATATGACGTATGTTAAGTTTTGTTTAGAGAAATTTGAATTAATTTCTTTTGAGTAGATTCTAAACAATAATGATACACATGTGTTACATTTTCTCTATTTTTTTATTTTGATAAATAAATCCAACTAGTCAGCGTAGGAAACAACAATTACTCCTAGCAGACTAGTCATGTCAAGCAATGTCAAAATATAAAATTAAATTGGACTTTTTCAGTTTCTTTCCGAATATTTCATAATCAGTCAAAGACATCTTAGATGATGAGAAATGAGAATAAAATAACGCAACTTTTTTGTAATTTTATCAACTTTGTATTCCTTACGGTTCATAAGATGCCAATAGTGGGAAATGAATTTCGCACCACCCTGTATTGATAAAACGGTGCATTCCCTAAAATTAATAACCATTTACTTTCACTAAACTCAAGAACATTGTTTCAAGATCTAAATTAAAATTTAATAGATTTTAATAAAACGTGAAGAAAATCTAATTAATATCAACTCACTGCTTAGCTATCGATGCGCGTATTCGACATCATAATTTTTGTACAGTTTTGCCTTTCTGTCACCAATAAAACTGCTAAAATCGACTAACTTAAAACTTACCTTGACTATCCCTACGACCGACACTAGACAACGAGGGATGTTCGGAAGAAGTAGGGGCGTCGGAGTGAGTCAAACTGCTCAAACTGCCCAAAATTCCTCTAGGACCAACCGGAGGTGGATTATCCTCAGTCGGCGGTGTTCTTGGTCTGCAAATAGCTTTGCATACGAGATACGACTAAATCGGCTATGTGTTCTACGATCTTCTTCTTGCGAATCGCCCAGCAAAGTTAGTGCGCTATCGTTCACTTCAATTATAAATTCTTTTCCATCTTTACTTACGACCACTTCTAAAGCGCATATGTCTAAACCACCAAATAAATCCGAAACTTCGTCCACCCAAACGCGATAACGTTCAGGCATTTGAATTTGTTCCAACATCGCCGAACCGGTGTTCGTTTTCCAACAACCTGATATTGATTTACGCATAAACGCTTTGTAATTGGTGCCAATTTTTTGTACATGAATGTCGTACTTGGAATCTACATACGCTTCTACAGTGCAGTAAGTGTTAGCTACCGCAACTACACTGGCCATATCTTGAAAATCGCTTATATTTTCAACTTTAACTTTACCAAGACCTCCGTGTGCGTGACCAATTTTTAAAACGACCGGGAACTTAGACGCTGTAATCTGAAACAACAGACACACTTGAATTGAAGTCGTTCATTTAAGATTATAGTCTACTAAAACTGGGACAAACATTTAAAAAAACGCGAAACGAATTTTAAAACTTTCGTCTTTGAGGAATTGGTTTGAAGCAAACTAAAAGGTTTATCGTGAACGTGATTCTTATACTTAGTAATATATGATTTGGTATGCAAACATGCAATCATAAATCGTTATCGATTATAAATTCTGAGTTTGAGTACTTGAAGTTTTCACAAACATGATGTGCACAGATAATGCCTGAATCTGTAAATCTGAATTTATGTACATACTGTTCAATACTTATGGGGATAAAACTTTAAGTTTAAGAATTCACTAACAATTTCATCGTAAATCTCATATTTTCTTAAAAGTTTTGTGTCACGTTCTTAAATAAATATCGCATTACCCATTTTAACCGATTTAGACCACTGCAAATTTAATTTTTTTTTTGCAATAGTTTAATTTAGGGTTTATAAAAATTCTTCAAAGATTTTAGTAGAAAACTTTGATTTAAAGTATTAAATTGTGTGTCTCTCCTTATCTATTATTTGCGGATAAACTCTTCACTAGACATCATTATATAAATGTAATAAGGCAGAGGTAAAAATACATCGTTAGCGAACTTTTTCAAAAATAGTCGTAGCCCAAGTAAAATTGCAACGACTTGTGTAATCAATTTTATCAAGAGACGTGTTATATTTTATGTACGTGAACTGCATGAGGATCACAAATCAAAAGTAAACATTGTCTGTATTTCAGACGGAGTACAGTTTCTTAAATTAAATTTTCAAGAGTCGTCTATTTTATTTGTTTCATCATGACGGAATGCTACCATTAATGTCTAAAATACTATTGAAAATTATAATTTTTATATCCCGATAACAGTTTCAATCCTTGCATTTCTGTTAATAAATAGAAATCTTAGAGTTTGACGAAAGTGACTGTAACTTTTGGTTTTTAAATAAAACCCTTTGTGTTTTTTGATATATTTATTTTTCAACATCCGGTGGTAAGTTCAAGTTTTTTGAGACGTAGCCGATGTCAAAAATTGAACAAAGACAAAATAACACTTTCTGGGAAAAATACACACAAAAATTTTTGTTTTGGCGACTTTTTTCATAAATAAGATTCCTTGGAAAAGTATTATCAACGATATATGGTAACTATAAAAAGAAAAATTGACATTATCGGTGATATTTGTAAGCTGAAAAATAGTGATAGATGGTACCACGCCAGGGCGAACAATAATGAAAGCGACCAGAAAACACATACTTTTCGACCGATGGTTTAGTACGAAAAATTCACTTTTTTGTTAGGATCACCTAAAAAAATACTTATTTTCAAAAAAATTGAGTTATCGCCCTACGCAGAATAATCAAAAAAATTAAGAAAAGGGTTCTACTTAAATACCTATTTGTTGGGTTATTATTGCTGGAAAACGCCGCTAAAGTCTTGGTGCATCAAAAGTAAAATGATATTTTTATTTAACCTAAAACATAAATATAAGAACTGGTATAGTAAACGTCTTAAGTAGATCCTAATAAAAAATTACAGCAAATCGAGTAAGTATTTAATTTTGAATTTATTAAGTATTTTTTTTTTAATTTCAATTTCTGACAATGAACGATGAATCGTCTATATACATTTTTCGTATAATTTTAAAATATTGTGCTAAAAGTTTTCTGTGCAGCCATACTCATAGTCATCACTTTCCGGGCAATATGAGAGGTAAAATGCCAAACGTGTTTTTTACGCGTTCTTTATACACGAGATGTCGTAAGACACGCATTTCTCTTATTAGAGGTTATATTAAAGTAAGTTGTACACCAATATTGTATTTCCAATATTGAGACCATGTAGAGTTCAATTATTTTTTATTTATTAGTGGACTGTATATTGGTTTTATTGACTCCTTAACGAGTGCTTGTTTTAAATAAAAGAATAACAAATTTTCATCTTTACTGTAGTTTAACTAACAACTAGTAGAAAGGGTTGGTAGCAACATGTAAGCAAATACATATGGTATTTAAGAGTGATATGACAATAAATGTAAAAGTATTAAAAGGAGTAAAAGTTATAAAATAATTAAAATAAAAATGAAGGGAAAAAAATTAGGAGAAAAAAATGGAAAAGAAAAAATGAAGAGAAAAATTATTATTATTATTATTAATTTATTGATGCTTTAAATTATACAATTTTTGCACAAGTTAAACATAAAACAAATATAGATATAATAATGGGCTAATAACAATTAATTTTAATATTCTGCAAAAATCATCCCAGCAAAAATACGCATTTTTAATTAGAATAGCTTTTATGCAATGTACAAACTTGCCGACTTCCAATGCTTTAATTTGGCTAGTAAAGCATTAAAAAATTTAACCGCATAATACCTATTTCCACTTTGTGATGTAACTAGTCGGTTATATTGAGGCATAAGATTATTTTTCAATCTCGTGTCGTAATCGTGGTGGTCGTGTGTAACAAACTGGTTTAAATTATTCTTAATATATTTTAAACATTCAAAATATACATGCAAGGGAATGTCATAATTTGTAAATCAATCAATAACTTCTTGCAGTCCTCTTTATAACCTACACCTCCTAAGATTCTGATTGCTTTCCGTTGTATTGAAAAAACAGTTTTTTTACCTAAGCATTGAATTGACTACCATTTGTTGGCTTTCGTCTCGCTATTTAATAATACGACTTGCTCAAAGGAAGAATCCTTACAGTATATCATAGTATTATCTGCAAACAAAATCGTTTATTCAGGTTGAGTGTAAGCAGGCAAATCATTAATATAAATAAGAAATAACAGAGGTCCCAATACTGAGCCCTGAGGTATTCCCAGTGTAATTAGGACAAGCTGAGATGCAATTCCATCTTTCATTACACATTGTTGTCGATTGGATAGAAAAGATTCAATCAGGGCACAACAGTTAGTACTAATTTTGTAGCAAGTTAATTTTTTTGATAGAATATCTGGCGAAACGCAATCAAAAGCTTTGGTATAATCTAAGAAAGATGCATACATAAAATTTCTATTTTAATAAGACAAGATGCAATCATTAATAAAACTTAGCACTGCCCCAATAGTAGATATTACTCTTCGAAATCCTCATTGGTTGTTAAACAGTAAATTATTCACTTCGAAATATGCGAGAAGTTGTTCATGAAGAACGGTTTCAAATACTTTGAATACAATTAGGAGAAGAAATGAAGAAAAAATAATGAGGAGAAAAATATTAAGAAAAAAAATGAAGAGAAAAGAATGAGGTGAAAATTTGTTATCCACCTGTGCTGGCAGTGCAGGTGCCATTACACCGGTACCAAAAGATGCAAGTTGTTATGACGAACAACATTGGTTTGAGTCATGAAACACAAAAATTGAATTGTAAGGTAATTTGCTTCCAAAAACCTGTTTTGGACATGATTGTGGTGGGGTTGGGACAGGAAGAGTGCGTCGTACAATGCCCAATTTCTAATTAACTCCTCCTTGTAGTAGACCAGACTTACTATAAAAAAATCAAGGTTCTAGATGCTTCCTGTGAGGCGCGTACTAGCTTGCAGCAACTTGATGTTGCTACCAGAAAAACTAAATTACTCATTCGTAAGGGTAGTTTCTAATATACCTGTTTAATGGAAAATATATTGCGATGAAATGGTGGTATTTCAATAATAAAAATGATTTTGTTTTGAATCGAAAAACGATTAAGATTTGTAGTAGTAGAGTAAATTTTAGAGTATAAAATTGATTTAGATTTCTGTAAAACAATCTGAATTTATTTCAAGAAAACAATTAAAATATTTAATGTAAATAAAATTTGAATAAGTAACAATAAAAGGTTTGTAGATGTATAAATTAAAATAATGTGTAAATTAGGAATATTGTTTATAAATTCATTTCTGTATGGAAATAAATGTTCAGACGCAAATTCTGGACGTGACAAAAATTAAATAAAAGAGTGTCTAGACTTGATGAAACGAGAAAGACGATAAGAATTATCAACACAAGTGGTAGAAAACAATTAATAAGCATAGTGATGTAAAAATTTTTTTGTAAACGATTTTGCAATGGAAAATTTTATGCAGATCCACGGGTAAAAAAGGTGGAAAACTTAAATTAAAAATCGGAGAGTCGTTAATGAAACTTCAGTGAAGAAAGATGTAATATAAATTAAGAATTTCAACAATTCCAGAATTGAAGGGTTTTTCTTGAATTAGAAGTGATAGCGATGTAATTGGAAAATCAGTTAAATCGACGAAAGCATACTCGTGTGAGTTATCAAGACGGGTTAAAATTAACTGAAAAAGTTTTCAAGCAAAAGGTTGAAGTGAACATTAAACAAACGAAAATGTATAACAAAGAATCAAATTAATGGTATTTTCTACGACGTTAAGGTCAACGAACTCCAATAAAAATTATAATAAGGTTAGTACTTAAATTGTACCATTGATGATTATACGAATTGTATTCCGCTGTACTTAAAAATTTCACCACCCGTATTTGCGTCTACAAACGTTATTAAGATTAATGTTTAATTTGTTAATGTATTGATTTTTGTTTTGTCTATTCGATTAAATTTAACGTGTTCGTAATCAATTCTTTTATTTAATTAAAACGGACCTATTTGAGTCTGAGATTATATGGATTGTCTCATGGCAAAATTTAATTATTATTTTTTTTATATGCGAATTTATTTAAACCATCGCAATATGTGCCAGTTAAATAGAGACAAAGCCAAATAAATTTCTAACATTTACAATATAACATAAGATTGCATTTAAAGTTTATTAAGATTAAACATAAATTCCTCTTCTCTGTAAATTTAATGCTTAAAACTAAATTATTAAATGGTTAACAAGTATTTTTTTTAATAAAATATATTGCACTGAATTAATTATTTTAAATAATTTTTTTTTGTTTGTTTATTTAATTTGATTTTGCATAATGTTGAATTTATAGTAAATGTTTCTATTTAAATCAAACGCGGGGTTAATATGATTGGCATAGGATTTTACATGTTAATATTTCAATCCTATTTAACACTTTTTTGAGACATCTGGTATGTTAATTATTATTAAGTGGTAAAATGTCTATTAGAAAATATTCTTAAATTCATTTGTAAGTTTTGAATTTAATATAGAAAAACAAAAAGTATCGTCTCGGGGAGGATTACGATATAAACTGACACGTTCTTTCAAATGATTGAAGATATATTCTTTCCAGATTGTAATTCAGCATAGAAATGGGCAACTTTGCCCTAATTTAACCGACTTCGTATCTCTTAAGATAAGCGAGATCCCCATAGTGGAACTCGAAAAACGAATTTGCGAACGTGATTGTTAACTCGAGTCGACACTTGGTGTCGCAAAACTTATTACTAAATCACTTTTGTGCAGTTATTAGAGTTAATAAATATTCCAAAAATTGTTAATTTAGCTTTAATATTACTACGTTTGTAACGTAAATGTTTGCCTGTAGCGTCATTGCTAAGGTCTTTTGCTCATTTTGAAGCCGAAGGAAAGCTCTTATTTTAATATATCTGTTACGCTCAATAAGCGTTTTGGGTCTTTTAGTGTAACATATCCACTGTATGGATTGATGTCGTAATTTGATATGATGCTACTGCTGATTGCTGGTCGCTATCTACAATGTTTTTTTTCAATTTTCACTTTTATTTATTAATTAGTTACAATATCCTTCTCTATAAAACATTTATATGTAGACTTCAAATATATTTTATTTATTAGTGGACTGTATATTCGTTTTATTGAACTCCTTAAGACGTGCTTGTTTTAAATAAAAGATTAACTTAATTTTCATGTGTTTACTGTAACAAAACACTGACTTGTCCATTCGGTTCTTTTCAGATGACAAAGGTTTGCGTAGGGATTGTTTCTAATATACCTGCTTAATGTGTAACATAATGTAACATAGAGACCGAGCCATTCAATCACTGCCTTCAGACCCGAACACTAGTCCACAAACAGAGTAAACCAATTTATAGGGACTCTATCTCTGTGTATTATTAGAGGGACTTGTCAAAAGTTTGCAATAATGAAAATATATTTTATTCCTAAGGTTTCAGAAAAACATTACTTACCCAATAACAAAAAAAAAGATTTTACATAATAAACCACAGTGGAATAGCAACCAGTTTTAAAGAATTCTCTTTCAATATGTAAAAAATGTGGTTACATAACAAAATATCAAAAAATTTTAGATAGAGAAAATCATATTTGACGTTTGTGTCCATTTACAAAAAGATTTTTTCTTGGTTTCCATAAATCAGAGTAAAAGTAACCATACAGTACAATACCAAAAACGTTCGTTTTCAGACCTCCTATCATATTCCAATCACCTTATTATAGAAAACAAGAATAGTCAGAAATTAAAAATTTTCTTGAATAACGATTAAAACCAAAACATTATTATTTTTAAACTCAAATGTTTTAAACGTCCCGAGTAATGGTTTTGAAAATTCCTAAATAATCGTAAAATTGTTCTTTTTCGCATTTTTCTTGAAAATTATTCAATATTTTGTTATTTAGCCGCACTTAAAAACTTTAAGGTAATTTGAATGTAGTTTGGCATGGTGGGCCAATTCCAAATAACATTTATTCTACATATTAATAATAAAATATTTTTCACTTTGCGGTTACTGTATAAGAATAAGTTGTTAAGCAATATTGTGTTCTCATTCTCCATATTGAAATTACATTGATTTAATATTGGCAAGTAAGTATATATCAGCAAAATTTTCTCGTTTATTAATACACAATAGATTGATTTTTACCGGGTAATTTTTTTGACGAAAATCTGTTTTCCATGAAAAGTATTCGAGAATCAAAAACATGGAAAAATCGTGGATAATTTTTTCTTCTCCCTTAATTTTAAATTTTTTTGTAATTATGGCTCTCAAAGAAGTATATCTACCCAGGGGGTAAGTCCCACTTAAATTAATGACGATTGTCAATCTACACAAATAAAAATGAAATTCTGCTGTTAGTAAGCCCCTTGCCTACTCGAGAATAGCTGAACCGATTTGTCATTTCTTTTAAATGTATCAAATAGTTCGAATTATGCTGTTATGAAAAGAAGAATTGGAAAATTCGAGAAAAACTGAAATTATGGGGAAAGTAAGTGTCTTATTTGCGAATAAATGAACCGATTTGCATATTTTTAATCTAAATTATTTGTAATAATCCGAATTAGTTTTTAAGGAAAGAAATATTAGAAAAGTTGGCGGAAGATTGGAAAATTTAGAAAATAACTGAGAGTACTATTTTCTTGTATGTATTCAATTCAGTAATTGTTATTTACATTAGAGTGTGGAAAGTAGGATTTTACGGTGCGACAACTTTGTTTGAGATACGAGTCCAAAGGGCGAGTTCCTCATTAGCTGGAGCGCCGTAAAATTACTTTATACAAAAAATTTGTATAATATTTTTTGGCAGACAATTATAGTCAAAAAGTAAAAAAAGAGCAAAATTATTTCTACTGATTATAAGTAGGGCTAGCTGTTTAACCATTTTGACATACACCACCTAATATGTATCAGTTCATTTGTTTAACTGATGTATAGATGGCGCTATTAATATCATCATCAATAAAAAAATTAAATGCGCCCTTATTCTGTACTTTATTGTGTCAAGTATGGTGTAAAGTCATTTTTTTTTAAATCAATTTATCGCATTTCATACTTAGTTTATTTTGAAAACGTTCAAAAATAGCAGATAAATCAGCCACTACTTTATCGCATAGTATCTGTACTTTACCGCATAGTAGCTGTACTTTACCGCATAGTAGTCGTAGCATTGTGTGTAAAAGTCAAGTTTCAAGACAAGTATGAACAACTGATAAATGTGCTTTACAGTTCAAGAAACCAAAAATGTAATTTATTTATCACTAGTTGATCCGACAGACATCCAGACTTTTCCAAGACCAAGATATATACATAGTTGGGATTCTGAGGTGTAGTATTAAATCGGTTGAACAGAGATGCAGAACTAAAACCTACACTGTACATTAAAAATTAGGTTTAATTTTCAACTTTAGAAGAAGCCTAAAATGTACATAAGGCTGTTGTGCTTGAATATGAGCGCTAATCTGATATCGGAATTTTCTCATAATTTCTATACCTCAGAATCCCAAGGATAGACATATCTTTTGTCGGCTTAATGTGATAGTCCTGGAAAGCTGGATGAATAGTTGATTAATATCAAATTAATCTTCATAAAATTATAAGTTCAATCAAATTTTGTTAAGACGGAATGTTGTACTCTATATTCCTATACATTTTAGTTAAGAGTTTCCAAAAAAATATTATCTTGAATTTTCTGTTTTATTATTCGTATTTGAATTCGTTATAAGGTTGAGCGTTATACGTTTGCCACCGTTTCAGTTAGTCAATCTGTATTATTTCTGTTTTAATCATCAGTTCCAGGCATGCACTGTATTGCATCATATGCACAATAATGTTAGTGTTTTTGTGAAAAAGGATATTAACTAGGAATGCAATTACCTTAAGTTTTTCGTTTTTCTATTCCTACTTCGTTAACGGAAAGGCGTGATTTGGTAAAATTACAGAGATATGGTTTGTTTGAAGTATTTTTTCGATGAATAATGACGTTGTAATTAACGAAATTAAATATGTATTATCGAATTCTCTTATTGACAACCTATGCATGTCGTTCAATATTCAATATTCATTTATTTATTACAATCAAATACAAAAAAATTTATGAAAATAAAGGTGTAAATATACTATATACGTTCAAAATAAGAAAACTGGAATCAAGCAATATACCATCTTAGCGTAAGATGAATAGAGAAAAAAAAATTTTATTTTAACTATCTGTCAGATTGCCATTTGAATTTGTCAACGGTATAGATAACTGTTTTAAGCAGATAGTTTTTCACGTGCCTTATAAATTGATTGATCGAGTTCATCTTAATAGAGTCTGGGATTTAATTGTAGAGCATTTCAAAGCTTTTATAGCATAGCAAAGACTTGCTAGTTTTTGACATTAGAAATTAGTGTGAGAGTCCCAATTCAAATTATTATCTACACTGATTCCTAAAAGTTCTGAATTGTACTTTACCTTTAATTTATCATCTACAGTATCAATGAGGTCTGGATAACTTAATTTTGATTTTATATTTTTAAAACATAAATAATACGTTTTATCTGTATTTAGTAATAATAATTTACTGCGTGTAAACCTTTTCTTCAATGCCGTGAATACGGTTTGACAGGATTTTAGCAGTTCTGGTACGGTGGTATTAGTCGTTGTTATACTGGTATCGTCACCATATGTTACAATAGAGCAACGCGGTATACTATCGCATAAATAGAAAAGGCCGTTGACATATGTGACAAACAACGTTGGACCTTACATAGATCCTTGCGGGACACCTATGTTTATTGTTTTTCGCTTGAGACGAAACCGTTGAAATTTACAGTGCGTGTTCTATTTGACAGATAAGATTGAAGCCACTTAAAGTCAATTCCTCTAATTCCGTAGCAATGCATTTTATACAAAAACCTCCCGTGGTCAACGCAATCAAAGGCTTTGGATAAATATACAAATGTTCCTATAACGGGGAATTTTTTATACCTATGGTTTAATATAGAATGGATAATATCATTTTAGGCAGTATTCGTGTTTTTTGCTTGTCGAAAACCGTGCTGCTTATCGGACTAGATGGATTGCTTGTTTAGAAATCATTTAGTCTATTGTTCATTAATTTTTCAATTATTTTCAAAACAACCGGAAGAATACTTATAGGGCGATAATTTTGCATATCATTTTCCTGTATTTTTTATGAAGAGGCTTAATTATCGCTCTTTTTAACTGGCTTAGAAAATGACTGGTTTAAATGAACAATTACAAATAAAACATATATCGTCGGCAATTTGGTCAATTATTTGCTTAATAAAATGTGTAGAAAGTCCGCACAAATCTTGGGCTTTGATTGAACGTAAACTTTTAGTCATGGATATAATTTCCATACGAGTGAATGGTTGTAAAAACATAGATCGATTGTTATTTCTTAAATGTTTTGTTACTGAAGCAGAAGTAGAGGGCAGGGTGTTTACAATATTAGTCGCAATTTCAAAAAAATATGTATTAATTTTTTCTGTCGTGGCTGACTCATGAAATTTAAAACTTGGACACCACAATTTCTGTAAACAAAAGTTTGCACATTGTGAAGCGGGCTTAAGGGTATCATTTACAATTCTAACAGCAGGTAGTCTCAGCAGGGGTTATCTTATAGAAGGACTGTAGAATGAATCATTACACTAAGCACGTTTTAGAAAATAGGTAATTTACGTTGCTTACTTAATTTTTTCTTTAAAGAATATATTTGAAGGTATCGCTAATTAAACACCATAGCTCGATTAATTATCGAATCAAAATTTTGTTTAGGAAATGTTTACAAAATAAAATTAGAAATAATTTTGATTTAAAAACGTCTACAAGCAATAACTTTTAAATTAAATCAAAAACTAAACATGGTTATTTGGGTTGACTGATTATTACTTATTTTTAAATAAATCTAACCTACTAATTATTGTAAGTTATTAAAAAAATCATTAAACTCTCTATTCATAATATTTAGTCCTTACAAAATGTATATTTTATGACGTTTCATTTTTTCTGTAGTTAATATAAAAAGTGAAAATAAAAACTAAGGCAATTCTTATTGTCAACGTATATATTTAGTTTTTGACAAGAATTTATTACATAATTATAATTAAGATACCAAGTTATAGTTTAAAATTAAATGAAAACTTTTTTTTAAATAAAGGTATTACTATATAAATAAATATAAGAAATCAATAATGGGTGTGACCTCCATTATTATTGATACATTCTTGGAGGCGTCTGCTCATTGACGCTATCAAGGTATCAATATAATTAATATTAATCGTTTCCCATGCGGTATCAATGGCTGCAATTAGTGCATTACGGTTTACTGGTATAAAATTTGGCCCTTGTTGTCTTCGGATAACAGCAAGTATTCGAGCCCAAACATTTTCGATAATGTTAAAATCTGGGCTTTTTGCTGGCCAGGGTAACAGCTCCAAGTTATTTGCTTGTATCCAGTTGCGCACAACCTGCGAAGTATAGGGTCATCGGAACATTAATTTAGACGGTGCTACGTACGAATTTTAGAACAGATTCGCAAGTCCTGATTGTTCCACGAACGGTTTGCGGCGTTCCCGCAACTTGTCGGTTTTTTCTCCGACATCAAAAAAATGCGCGTGAATGCGTTTGCAGGTTTGGACGAATCTAAACAAAACGGCGAACAAACTTATGCGGGAGAATTAAATTATTTATTTTTGTCCTCCCTTTTGTGGGTTTGTTGTGTTTTAGGTAATATTATGGAGTTGACAGAAGAAAAATGTTTTAAATTAATCAGTGTTTAAGAATGCAAGAAAAAAATGATGTCCCTATTAGCATCATTTGGGCGGGAAATTTCCAAAATAAAAAAAAAAAGTTAAGTAAATTATAATTTTTACTCTTCTCAATAATAAATATATATGAACTGAAAACTACTGAAAATAATTATGGGAACAGCACAAACGTTCCGTTTGTTGTTCGGATTGTGGAAATCATAAAAGATCGTTTGTCGTTCTGTTTGACTTTCGGTTCGTTGTTATGTTTGTTGCTCGGTTTGTTGTTCAGGTGTGTACGAAGCTTTACAACTTAAGCAACAATTTTTTGGCGAATAAAGATTAGTTTGTGATGTAATATTAGAAACACAAATTTATATCATATCAAATTTATGACAACTTAAAACCAAGAACGTGTATGTTATTGCTAAGAAATTATTAAGGAAAAAGCGCAATTGCAGTGTAAATATTTATAATTAGATATTTTCGAAAGTTTATAAGTCCTCTATTGTAATCTTAATACTTAAAAGAAAATCCTGTCCATTAGCATTATAAGGAAATGGTTTTTACTTTATGAATAAGTTTCAATAACAATAGAATATCCTTGCTTGTTTAATTTACTTCCTTTGAGTCATATTGCTCTAAGGGTTGTTACATTGGTCATTAGAAGTATGTAATAAATAAACAATTACCTACTGTTTGAGAAGGGTAGTGTGAACCAATAAATAAAGTAAGAAATGTAAATTCCATTTTAGTTTAAAATTTCAAGTGTTGTGAAAATGCCACCTCATCTCGGTGCTGATTTGAAAGCGCGGATTGTTTCGGAATTAGCGGCGGGCCGTAGCGTGCGTGAAATTTCACGTATGTTAGATATACCAAAAGCACCGTAGGGCATTACCGAGTAAAATGGAATCTTGAACACACTTTGGAAAGAGCCATCGGAAGTGGTAGACCTAAAGTATCTACACGTGCTCAAGATCTCGAGTTGTTTCATTACGTAACAGAACAACCATTTGCTACATACTCCAGGGCTATAGCAGATACACATTTTCCCGGATGCCGTATAACTGCACAAAAAGATTAAAGGAGATGGGAATAAAGAAGTATAATGCTGCTGCAAAAGAAGTTCTCAGTGACGAAAATATGAGACGTCGTCTGGAATTTGCAAGGCGATATGTGAACGAACCTTTGGAATTTTGGAATCGAGTGATTTTTAGCGACGAAAAAACGTTCAATAGCCGCAACGATGGACCACTAAAAGTTTTTAGAATGGAAGGAACTCGTTACGAAAATAATCACATATGTCCTAAAAACGAAGTGGTTATTTTTCTGTGAATGTGTGGGGTTGGGTTAGCGCGGGGTCCAGGAGTTTGTTGGGCTATCGATGGACGTCTTGATTCTGCTGCGTATTTAGATATTTTGGAAACTATTATGAAACCTTCAGTCGAAGTGTTTTATCCAGACGAAGATTATATTTTCCAACAAGTAGTTCTTATTTCACTATACTTTCTCCAAAAATAGTTCGGGATCTGTTGAATTAACATTTTCATAATGTATTTTTGTTGTTAAAGGACAACGCCCCTATTCATACTTCGCGGGTTGTGCGCAATTGGATACGAGAAAATAACTTGGAGCTGTTACCCTGGCCAGCAAAAAGCCCAGATTTTAACATTATCGAAAATGTTTGGGCTCGAATACTTGCTGTTATCCGAAGACAACAAGGGCCAAATTTTATACCAGTAAACCGTAATGCACTAATTGCAGAGGTCACACCCATTATTGATTTCTTATATTTATTTATATAGTAATACCTTTATTTAAAAAAAAGTTTTCATTTAATTTTAAACTATAACTTGGTATCTTAATTATAATTATGTAATAAATTCTTGTCAAAAACTAAATATATACGTTGACAATAAGAATTGCCTTAGTTTTTATTTTCACTTTTTATATTAACTACAAAAAAAATGAAACGTCATAAAATATACATTTTGTAAGGACTAAATATTATGAATAGAGAGTTTAATGATTTTTTTAATAACTTACAATAATTAGTAGGTTAGATTTATTTAAAAATAAGTAATAATCAGTCAACCCAAATAACCATGTTTAGTTTTTGATTTAATTTAAAAGTTATTGCTTGTAGACGTTTTTAAATCAAAATTATTTCTAATTTTATTTTGTAAACATTTCCTAAACAAAATTTTGATTCGATAATTAATCGAGCTATGGTGTTTAATTAGCGATACCTTCAAATATATTCTTTAAAGAAAAAATTAAGTAAGCAACGTAAATTACCTATTTTCTAAAACGTGCTTAGTGTAATGATTCATTCTACAGTCCTTCTATAAGATAACCCCTGCTGAGACTACCTGCTGTTAGAATTGTAAATGATACCCTTAAGCCCGCTTCACAATGTGCAAACTTTTGTTTACAGAAATTGTGGTGTCCAAGTTTCAAATTTCATGAGTGTACATGTCGAATAATTATCGCTGTTTGTTTTGAGTTGTACTAATCTATATACACCGTGTCCGTGTAAGTTAGTATGTTTTAAAACCCAAAATTCAACTATCAGATATTAAAGTATATCACTCGTATAATTATGAAGAATAACTGTTTCTCATAAAATCAATAATAACAAAGTTTTCCATATGTAGCCAACTTACGCGGACACCGTGTATATAACTCGGAAGTTACTTAACTGCGTGCCTGCGTATGGCGTGTGTTCACCTATTGAGAATGCGTATCAATAGAGATGATTAGTGACAGCAGTTTATTTATTTTTAGACTAAAAATCTTACTGTAAGAAAGAACAAGCCGTTAATCTCACCTATAATTTACAACAGATGATTCGAGATCGTTTTTAAAATCAAAATTCTTCTTTAACATTAAAGATCGGAAAATCGTTTTCTTTAAATTGCTTACACTACCTGTCGGCAAATTTTTGAAGTCGTTTCAGAATATTTTCAGTCACGATAACACAAGATGTTGCACCAATCTATATAAATTTTTTAATGAGCCTTTACTTCGTAAAAATTGTACATATTTTTAACTTTTGTTATTTTACCAATATTAAGCAATTATTTTTCCGATAGTCAACTTTATTTATTAGAAAATAGAAATAATAGAATAATATGTGAGTTAATCATAGGCGTTTTATTAATCTTAAATATTATGGAACCGGCATTGAATATTCCCAACCAAATAGGTTTTTCCTTTTTGTGTTGCCATTTACTCCATATCTTATAAATAAGATGGGAGTTACCAAATAAAAAATGTTAACATTCCTTTTTTCACTTTTTCGGATAAAGTTAGAAGTCATAATGAAACAAAAAAAATTTGGTCTAAAAATATTGGTCCATTAGATTTCTGGCATAATCCGTCTAGCCAAAAAGTATAGAAAAGATAGAATTTTCAATTTTTGGAATATTTACAAAATTATTATTATACACATGATTTTTCGTCAAAGTGTTATTGTTATTTGTAAATTAACAATACACAACTTGAGTTTAAACTATTTTTTGATTCAGTAAATAATTACTGAGTGTCTCTGGGACCCTATTTGTTTAAACCCATTAGTTCCCAGCAGGATATTTTTTTTTCAGATTATGTTCAAACTTACAAAAATTGCTTTAAACATTACATTCAACAATTCGGGATAGGAACATGTCACTTTACACAAACAAATTCAATTTCGACTTTCTCTTTTATGGCTGACTCTTACTTTTGCCAGATGTGTTATTGTATCGTAATTGGTAGACATAGTGACTACACTATTGTCTTTCCAACGTACAAACAGGAGTGAGTTAGTTATATTATTACGGTGATCATGAATTGTTCCAGTAGCTTGGTACCCAAGTCATTTTAAGCTTTCCATGAGACCGTAACTTGTAAAATAATTATTAACTATGTGATCTGAAGGAACAGCGACAGATTGAAAGAAATCAACACCCAACTTTAGACCCTAAAGAAAGATTATTTTTTTCATTTTTTGATTGGCCGTTTCAGTTTTCTTTAGCACCACAATACGTATCAGAAAAATAACAGAAATCTGATGCACTGCAAATGTCCAATTTTGAAGCCGAATACCATAATACTTTACCATAGCCTCGTCAACAGATAGCTCCTGATGCCAAAACATTCTTTGTTGGAATCTTTGGTTTATAAGATTCATAAATGGGCGAACTTTAGCCATTTTATCATCTTTATTCAATGTGGTGTTATCCGCAAGATGTATGTATCTTTTAATTTCTTGATAAGTTGTTTGCCGCTAAACCCACACCCAGATCTTCATCTAAGCTCCAGTACATAGACTCGTGAGGTAACTGGTGGTATCCTGTTAGCAACAGAATTCCAAAACACATTTTCAGACCTTTGATAGAAAAAAAACTTGCGCTAATTCTGCTGATAAACGTATAAATGAGTTTGAGACACTATGTACTTCAGAACAGCGTCATCAAAAAATTTTTCAAAAATCTCTATCGGATTTTTGCCTTCCAATTCGCTCTTCAACATATCCAAGCGATCTGAGTATCCAACAGTAGAAAGCATGCTTATATCAATGTTAGGATCACTGGTTCACAGCGGTTGACTGGTAGCCCTATTACCAGCTAAATAGCGTTGTTTCAGTGTTGCAAGGGGCACTTCGTCATCGCTTGAATATTGCTCATCGCCATCGTTTAGTTCATAGTTGAGGTCAATTATTCCAGGAAGATTGATAGGTTGTGGTGTCACCTGAGTATCATTTTCATCTTTGTCGTCATAGTCCGTCTGCTTGTCGACATCCGGAGGAATTATTACAATATCTATGTCAGTATTTGCATCCGATGACTGAATTGCTTCAATTGTTGGTTCAAGAGTCCCGTAGCTATTGCTTTAAAAAAACCGAAAAAAATTGGGAATAAGACATTTTCATTGAAATTAATTGTAAAACAAATTCGGGTCTATAAAAAAATCAGTCTTACAAGCTAGAATTTCTAAACATATACATACATTTTAAATAAAACACCCTATAGAATAGAATGAAGTGGTATAGAAATGTTTTCAAAGTTTTGTATAAATCATTTAATACTGTTGGGTGAAGGTTTCTGTTGTTTATCAGGGTATCTACGAGCAAATATTTCACATGTTTTTGATAAAACTTTCTAACATTCGCCATAAATAATAAACAAATTTAAATAATCTTCTTGCGTATTATTCATACGCCCCGACATAATTGTTGATAGCTGTCAAATTACAAGGAACAAGTGACTAATTGACGTTTCTTGAGCACTTGACACTATTCTGTGGCTGCTCTTGCTAACTGATACCTGTGTTTCTATTGATGAAATTGTAAAATTGCGAATATTTCAAAAATTACAATTTTTTAAATAAACTACCTTACATGAAATCACTGTTATTTTTTATGATAAACGAGATAAGATTATAAAAATAGAGCGTTTCCATTTAAAAAAATAGATTTTTGACGAGTTTTTCATTAAAATTTTTACCTTCCTTGTTTGACCATCCTGTACTAATATTTATCATAATAGCATAAAGAATCTGTTAAAGTAATTCTTCCTCTACAAAGAAGTCACCTCAAATTAAATAATACGAGTTCCCGTATAGGTGAAATTGATACTTATGTGTTGGCCTGCAAATGTCATTTTTGACATAAAACCTTGAATAAGTCAGAAATGGCTAGACTTAGGTATAGAATATTATACATTGAAAATGTTTAAAATTTGTCGTAAAATCTAAAAATGCAAGAATATATAGGGTGTTCTGTTTAAAATAACAAAGTTGATAGTTACTTCCGGTATAACCGAAAGTGCCACCATCTTGAAAATAGTTTATCTGAGTTGACCCTGTTGACATTATCATGTGACGAAGTTTTCAGAACGATCAGACGTCTAGTTTCCAAGAAATCGATCGCGGTTATTCAACGTGGGACACCCTGTATATGTTCCCATTGTACTCAATTGAGTACACCAAAGTGTAAAATTGTTGTTTTCTTTCAACATTTAATAAAGTACTGTTCTATTTGTTCAAGATAGTACTATAGTAGTTGCTACATACATTTACGGACACAAACAAGGGGTTGAAAAAGCCGAAATTGATAAAAAATCACTTATACACAGCACTGCACGTGTTTTCAAAACCTCATATCAACTACTTGAAAAGAGAATTGACATCTTTAGTCAAAACTGTAAAACACGTACCTTCGGTTTCACATTTGATGCCATTTATTACATACATACGAGGATATATTGAAAAATTCTTAGCCTACTATAGAACCAAACAAAATTTCAATGTCAAAATATTTTATTACTCAACATATTCTCCTCTTAATTGGATACATTTATTACAGCGAACCTGCAACGTCTCTAGACCTTTAAAAAAAAATGTTTCTTCTTGCTCTGCAAACCAGACCTCCACAGCTTCTATTACCTCCTTGTTGGAAGAAAATGTACGACCTTTTAAACTTTTTTCAGTTGAGGAAAGAGGTGATAGTCGGACGGAGCCAAATCGGGTGAATAAGGGGGTGTTCTAGTAATTCAAACCCTAAATCACGAATTTTTTGCATGGCAACATGAGATTTGTGTGCAGGGCGTTGTCCTGCAAAAACAAAACACCTTTGGATAGCTTTCCGCGTCTTTTCTCTTTAATATTTTCCCGTAGAGTGGTCAGTAATGTCGAATAGTAATCTCCAGTTATTGTTCTACCCTTATCCAAAAATCAATCATGATTACTCCATGGCAATCCCAAAAAACTGAAGCAAGAACTTTTCCAGCAGATTTTGGACACGAAACTTCTTAGGTCTTGGAGAACCAGAGTGTCGCCATTCCATCGATTGTTGCTTTGTTTCTGGATCGTAGAAATGTACCCAAGTCTCATCCATAGTAACAATTCGGTTTAAGAAGTCTACATCGTTTTCAAATCGAGCACAGATCGAACGCGATGCTTCTACCCTTGCACGCTTTTGGTCAACATTCAAACATTTGGGGATCCATTTTGCAGCAATTTTTCTCATGTCCAAATTGACGTGAACCATATGATGAACGCGTTCGTATGAAATATTCAGTGCTTCAGATATCCGTTTTAGCCCAATTCGACGGTCTGATAAAATCATGTCATGAACTGCATCGATATTTTCGGGGACTGACACAGAAACTGGCCTTCCCGATCGGTCATCATCTTCAATGAAAATTTACCTCTTTTGAAGCTTGCATTCCAATTTTTGACGGTTGCATACGAAGGACATTGATCACCAAGGGTATTAAGCATATTTTTGTAAATCTGCTTACCTCTTAACCCTTTAAATACAGGTACTTGATGATGGCTCGATACTCCAATTTTTCGATTTTCACAATTTCGGTGGACATCTTTTTTCAGTGTTTGACGTCAAACACAGTGGCGGCTTGTCAATATGGTCATTTGGTCAATGACCTCACAAAAATTTTGACAATATATAAAAAAATATTCATTATTACGTGTTTTATTAAGATAGGTAATTAAGTCGCAAGTACAATAACTTAAAATTTATCGGCCGTCGTTCGTAATTCATCCTCTTCAACCTTGGGCTGGCGGTGCGAATTGTCCTCATTGAATTAGATCTACCCGGAAAACTCGAAAAACGTGCAGCGCCCGAATAAACGCGAACGTCCGAAACAATAATCAACTTTGGGTCATAAGCCGGGTCCCGCAGTTTACGTTGACTTCGTATAGGGTGTACAACTACGCTCAATTTTTGATTCGATTTTCGCGTGTTTTAAATAAATTTAAGAATTTATATTGATATGTTTTACTGTTGTTGTGTTGTTTTGTAAAAATACTATTTTTGATTCGCGTGTGCATGCGCTATAATAGAAAATGTCGGTAGTGCAGAAAATTAAACAACTAAAAAGTGCTAACAAACTTAATTTTACAAAATTAGTTGAGTTCAAGGCAAATGGTCGTCCTTTGCTAGAACTAAGTTTACGACAAACTAGCAAAGACAAAAATAAAGATGTTCATCGAAACTTTCGCAAGCTAATGTACGATTTAGCTAATTGGATATGTGGTTGTGAAGTATCAAATGTATTTTGCTGTTTTGTTTGTTTATTATTTTCTAAAGACTCGTCAGACTCGCTATAGTGCAAATCCGGTGTAAGAGATTTAAAACATTTAATAGAGGAAATAAAAAACATGCTTCGTCTGCATAACACATGAAATGCTCGGTAAATTTTGCAACCGTAGGAAATGTTGATATTCGTACACAGCTAGACAATGCTTACAGAAAATCCCTTAGAGATTTTAATGAGAATGTTTCGAAAAATCGCAATATTTTGAACAGAATTGTAGATTGTATAAAATTTTGCGGTGCATTTGAGTTATTTATATTTTTTTAAGTATGTCTATTTTTTAAATTAATTTTTTACCTCCCAGTATGATTGACCACGAGCCGCCACTGGTCAAACTTTACACTGACACTTCTAATAAGTTATTGTTCGTTGCTATAGTAACACAATATTTTGTTTATGCAAGGAACTGGTTTAGGCTAACTAGATATCAATACATCGTATAAAGTGCAAAATGAAATCCAAAAAATTATTAATTTGCACACCAGATGCCTCGGAAGACTTTAATGTCTTTAATGTCTAAAAGTATTAATTATACAAAAAAGTTATGAAAGGAAAGTTGTTGTAAATTACATTATGTACAACATTCATTAATTTTTTTTTTACAAAGCAATTTTTCAAAAGCGTCGAGACGATCTTATTCACATATTAGTATCGGAGTTCTCGCGAAATACTTTTTTTTTTAATTTTACAGTTGCGTTGGTTTTTTTTATTATTTTCTCTATTATTTACAATGAAAATTCCTAAATATATTCAGCTCTCAAGAGAAAAAAAATATTATTTCGTAATTGTAGCGCCAGTGAAAATTAGGTTACAAGAAAATCTTCTGTAAACTGCTTATTCTCATTATTCGAAATATCATAGCTATTTAGCCTTAGCAACCAAAAATACGAAAGTTTAAATGTACGCAATTATAAGGTCAAAATCTTAACAATTCACAGTAGCAACAATTTACCAATAATAAACCCAAATTTTTTTTTTAATTTTTGTAGTTATTAAAGGTATAGCTAAGTCCGATAATTAATACGATTATAATATAAAAATACAGGTTTTTAAAGAGAAAAAATTAATTTTAGTTGACATAGGTATGCAATTTAGTATTCGTAAGCGCTATACAGTTGCCTACACCTAACATATACAAAATCATACAGTGTAATAAAATCAAATTCTTTGGGTAATTTGTATTTAACAAGACTATGTTCAAATGTTTGTTACTATTTTTTAGAACAATAATTTATAGTAAATTGAATGATTTCGTGCATGCTTATAGACAACTCGACTAACACTTTAGCACGCTACCGAAAGAACCATCATATAGTATGCTATTAGCATTGTATTAGTAAATTGGTAATCAATATTTTTATAACGCATATATTATAGTTATGAAATTTGGTAAAAATCCATATTTTATTAATTTTTTATTCAATCCTTCAAAAGTACTTAATTTCAACATTTTTTATGTAAACTTGTCAGACATAACAGACTTTTTTGCCTCGGATTATTTAACTAGGCATTAAGTCTTTATTTCGGTAGAATAAGATTGTTGCTTGTAGCTATGCTTAGTTATATAATTGACGCATTTATAAGCGTTAATTATTTAGACCAAACAAACTTTACACCTACAAATGGGAGTCGAACCCGTGTTACCCAAATTTGAATGGAACATTAACTATAAGTAACCTCTATTCCACGTAACGATCGTAACTTTATTGCTTTTTATGTATAGTCTCACTAATTAATTAAAAATAAAGGTTGGCGTATCTAATGACTTAGGTTGAAGAAAAACATTTTTCCATTAATTCGGAAATGTTTAATTTAATAATATGGTATTGCTATAAAGTGGTTTGTTTCATTTTTTCGCAATAATAAACGCAAAAAATGGGTGCGACTTTGTAATCATGGACAAATGTAAATTCTTAGAAGGAATAAGTTTCATGTTTCGGTTGAAAACTATTATAGTTTTGTTCAAATAAACAAACCTTATTATTAACCAATAATTTCTATTTCCTAGGCAATAAATTACATTGGTGTTGTTGGTCATATAAGCCTGCTTGAAATTGATTAGCGGTAACGTAATCGTTAAATAATTCATTGAAGCAGTATTTTAAGAAAAATTTCGTTCTGGACTAATTCTATTGCGTACAAAATGTCAGTTACCTTTTGTCCTATAAGAAGGCAAATATACAAGAGACTGTTGATGAACGAGTAGTTGTGTAAGAAAATTTTCTAAATCAGCCTTGCCGAGCTTATTTTCTCCTTCAATAAAAACGTTAACGTTTCGTTTCCTAATTTTTCAACTCTTCGTCTTGATTATTATTCCCATATATCATACGAGGTCTGTTTAAAGAATAACCGAACTTATTTTTTTAATTTAATATTAAACTTATTGGTCTTTGTCTCCTTGAAAAAAATTCCATTGAAAACGAAAAAAAGGTGAGCAACACTTTGACAGTTGAAAACTCTCGTCCCCTGTGATGATCCTTTTAATGAATTTTTCATCACAGTCCGTTCCAAGAAATTCCTAGCAAACTTTCACTCGATGTGCTTCGGTTATCAAACGAGGAACAAACTTTGCTGCAACTCGGTGCATGTTCAATTTTTTTGTCAAAATCTCAGGACATGACCCAATGGATATTCCAACGTCTTCTGGAAGTTCTCTGATAGTCAGACGACGGTTGACACGTACGAGACCTTTGATTTCCTGAATGTGACTGTCATCAGTTCAGGTCAAAGGCCTTCTCGGTTGAGAATCATATTCAATTGATTGACCACCATTTTTAAATCAGATAAACCATTATAATGCGTACGAGAAAAAGCATCATCTCCGTAAGTTTGCTTCAAAAGATTTTCGTAAATGTTTTCCTTAATTTCACGTTGCCTTCGTAAATCAGACATTACGTAAATCTCCGCGAATAATGAAACATGTTGCACTCAAATAGCAATAACTCGGAAACCAAACAGTTTGTAAAAGGCTCGTTATGCAAAAAGTTATGACAATTGCAGGGCTGTCAAACTCTCGTCGCTATGACGATCGATTGCCGCGTAAAGTTTGGTGATTTTTTGAACAGACCTCGTAATTTAAGAAAGGTAATAAACAGGAAATTGAAAAACAACACCGTCCTTTCTGATTTTTACAAAAAAATATAAAATTAGGTATTTGATAAATGAGCTAAAGTTACGTAGTCAAGGAGATCGGTTATTAAGAAACGAGTCAAGGAGAGCTTGCTGACTTCATGACGAGAAGTGAACTCCCGTATAAACATGAGACAAGTTGAAATAGAAACAAATCTAAAAAAACTGCAAGCTGGTGGAAACGGCCAAAGTAAGAACGGAGTTGGTATTATCCTAAACAAGGCGTGGAAGTTAGAGTGATTGGAACAAATGGTATGGTGGTGAGCGTTGACTTTGGATGTGGAGGTACTAACATTAACGTGATGTATTACCGCAAACTAGTTAAGGTGATGATGAAATGGAAGAGGTTTGGAAAGTTATTGGGTGACAAAATTTCAGGAATGCTAGAGGACGTTCCATTCTTTCTTAAATATAACTTGAACGACCATACTAGCACCAACAGAAGGAGAATAGAGATAATTCATGGGGGTTGGGATATGGGGTTAAAAAGAAATTAGTCATAACTTCTGCCATAGCATTTGACAATCGTTGCGAAACGAGAAGGCAAGTATGAAACTTTTAAGAGTAGAAGTTGTGTACAAAAAAACATAATTGTCAATACCTCCTTGTGATTTTAAAATTGCCACGAATAAAAATTAGAAAATTAAACAGAAGTTAAAATGGTGGTAACGGAAAGAGTATACCTTCCAAGAAAAAGTGATTAGAATATAAGGAGTTGACAAAAGCTCAAAGTTAAATTATTGGTAGAGATAACGTTAAGGTTGGAGAGGAGCTTTTGGATAATACAACTGTTAAAGGAATTTTGAAGAATAAAAGAGGTTGGTGGTTAAATGACTAAGTGCAAAACAATATATGATATAAGAAAACCAAGAAGGAATGTGATAAATTACACAAGCAGGTGGGCAAAAAGTATTCAACAGTTTTTTTTTTTAATTGAACATAGGAAGGAAATACATCAAACAATTTCTTTGTCTTTCTTAAATTAATAAATTAAAGTATACATGGTGATCTGCGTATACCGTGCATTAAAAGTTTTTTTAATTTGCAGACAAACCAGAAACTTGAAATTCTGTATGCGGCGATAATCAATCATTTCTGTTCTACCTAAACTATTTTCAGACCATCAGCTATTCAGGGTGTCCCAAAAGTTGCTATGACGTTTACCCTCATCACGTAATATTTCCGATGAATCTAAAACACAAAGGACTTCAGCTGAAGCCAATGCTTGCTTTAAATCATCATTGATGGTGTTGTGTCGAGAAAACCTACCAAGGTAGACCATGATGACCGTGAGTGTCAACTTTAGAACTACAATGACAAGTGTGTGATTGGAAAACATTAATTCCAATTCTTAAAGAAGTGAAGAGTTTATTTATTTAAAAATGTTCCTAATTGAGAAGACGTGAGCGCTTTTAACCAAGCACATGATTCTGGTTGGGCACTGGCAAGTAAAATAGCTTTATGTCGAGTGTGATATTGTGATAACAAAGAATTAAATATAGTCTCGACACATCGAGTATCCCAAATACGTTGTAAACAACGCTTGTTAGGTAAAGGTCTCTTCGGGAACAATGATTTCCAAACATGTAATGCCTCCAGCTAAGTACATAATCTCAAAGTTAATTGATGGAATTGATTCAATGAGATTAGCAGAAAGGTGAGTAGAAGTAACAAAAGCTAAAATGGCGATACCACTGACACAACGGATTCCTAAACCACCAAATGGAACAGGTAGTGATCCTTGTGTCCAAGACAAAGAATTAAATTTAATGTTTAAAATTTCTATTAAGGAATTACTAATTTTATCATCAAAAACTTTACAAACATCTTTGAATTTCCAGAAAGAACAACATTGCAAAAGATGGGAATCTAAAAACAATGACGAAACAGAAGAAAAGAACCATAATATTGATTAATGTTTCGGATATTATATGATAGTTTAGAAAATTTTAAAAACTATTCGGAATACATTTGTGGAAAAGCACCTTCAGTTAAAGCAGCGCCAAGAAGAAATACATTACTATTGTCAATAAGACCAATATCAGAAATAAATATCTCAAAAGAAGAAGCAATATTTAATTGATCTACTTTGTTAAATTTTTTACAAAAACACAACTTATATTTTAAAAAATTGAACGTTAGTTTATAAATCTTGAAATGCACTCATTACTGAACCTCTAATTGTGCCATCATGCAAGTACCAAATATTGAGAGAAGAAGAAAGTTAGCTCATAATAGAATGAATTGCAAGACTAAGCAGGGCAGGGCCAAGGAAATGACCTTGCTGTACACCAACACAAGACTGAATAACTTTACTATTATACAAAAGATTCAAGGTTGAGCATAACACAAGTTAAAAAACATCACGTTCAATTAAATTAAAAAAAAAATTCACATCTATTTTGACTAAAATATCAGTTGAATTATCTCTAGAAATAAAGCTTCTAACATATGTACTGCAGCTTCACAGCCATTTCTTACACCGAAACCTAATTGAATAGGTTTAAAAATACTACCTACATCATTTGAAATATACGAACAACCTATTTTGGAAGCAAGACGACGAAAAACAGATCCAACTGCAATTGGGCGAATATCTTTTTTTGAAAGAGTACATATGGAGGCACCAAAAAAGAAAGCTGTGAAATCTTTGTTAACCTTACATAAAAATAAAAAAGTAGAAAGATTTCCGATAAAAGATTTTGCCCTGCAACTCCGGATGATTTACTTATCAGATCTTTTATGTGTTATGTCCAAACCACTAGTTGAACCAGAGAGAAAAGACATTATTCTATACCTGACCTGATCTTCGGAAACAATCATGGTTTCATATGAGAAAATCTGTGGGTATTTGTGAAGATCGATATGATAAAGGATGCTTCAAGCGCAGTTGCTCAAGAGTATTGGAGTTATCCTCAGCAAAACTGTCAGAAGTACTTAAGAGACGAATAACACCACGAATGTCTCCATCTCATATCAAATTCCAATCGAGTGTTGCTAATGTTACTATTTCCAAAAGGGATGTCAAAATAATCTGACAAGTGGCGAAAAAAAAAATACTTCTCGTAACTATTTACGGAAAGTGAGTTACAAAAAGTGAGCCATTTTGACACCTACTTTGAATATGAAAAATGTGCAAATTAGAAAAGTGAATTGATCATGGCCGAATGAAATTTATTGATTAATTGTGAAAAGTTCTATCTTTAGTAGCTGATATTGTCAAGTTTTTTTAAGGAAAACTTTAAGAATCTCTGGAAGAATTAAGTGTGTGGAATTTTATTGCACATTGCTTTGTTACGATACTTGAAGCGTTAAACTCTATCTAAAATGTCCAGAAAAACACGTAAAATATTTTTGAAAATAAATCCTCACTTTATGTCGCAGCCTAATTTCACCCTATTTAATCTAAATGATATAATATCATCAACATTTTCTTCAAAATCTATTCCGATTACACTAATTAGTGTAATTTCAAAATCTGCTTTAAGAATTACCTTGTTCCAAATTATTTTTTAGTTTTCAAAACAAGTTTCAAAGAAATAATGAAACACATGAATTATTCAATCTTAAGAACATAGAAAATCGACATGAAAATGAATAATAAATTAATTCAGTAGGGTTAGAAATGATTGTTCGGATTTGTTAATAAATCAATAATAATTTATCTTGAAAACACTATTTTTGATATGATTTAATTTTTTTATTTTTAACCATAAACTTGCACCCAGTGGTGCATTGAGAAGGGTTAATCTGAAATGGACAGATAAAGTATTTCCTGTTATTTTTATTTATCTAAGGAAGCGTTAAATTGCAATATTTAAATGTTTATCTTGCAAATAATATATCTTTATAATATCAACACAGTTATGAAATGTGCTTGATGGATAACATCTTCTCACGGGGTTTTCTGCAACGCTCATCACAATGATATCGCCTTCACTGTAATAAACAATTTCTGTTTGCATTAAGTGCCTGGGAGCAAAATGATGATATTCTGTTAATGCATTTTATTGCAGAGCCACACACACACACAAAATATTTATTAGCAAAAGCACTTAATCACACAAATGCAACGATTTTTTTTTTGTAATTCGAAATTTGCTTTTCACGTCGTACGATTTATAAACACCAACGACGTGTTTTGCTTCACGAATACACTTTAAATTTATCATTCCTTAAGAATAAACCCTCATATTTATAGCATGCATAAATGTAATCCTAACATCATTTGCAACAATTTAAATACGCTTATGGAACGTCGCAATTTTTATTATTTTCAGAAATCGTATAAATTTGCGAAACTGTTATTTTTGGTATGATCGATTCAAAATGAGTAAGTTTTATTTTTAGAGTGTTTTCATTCATTTATTTACAACTTCGTGTTTTCTTTCGAATGCATGACATTAATTCGGATGTTTTTGTATTTTGAACTTTTAATCTGTTTTTTCCATGTTCTTGTTACCATGTTTGGTTAAAATTTTTTTTTTTTTTTTATGAACATGTCGACCAATGGAAGCTAGCAGTTGCATTATAAATTTAAATTATTTACTAGATCATCTATTTTAGATTCAAGGATTTCGATTGAAATGGAAAAGAAGTAATACTATAGCTTCAATTTGATGCACACCGATGATGACAAATGTACGTAAACTATATAGATAGTTCATTATTCATCTATAAACAGGACATTGCCTCTCCAATTAAAATATTTCGCTTTAATATTTTAATCTGCATTTTTATTTATTGTCAATCGATCTCTCGGGTTTTGTTCCAAACATTCAAATAAGGTATGTTAGCCCAGTCATATAAGGTAAAAATAGGGGTCAACCTCGGAATGAAAGATAATAAGCTGTAAATTGGTATAAACTTTGTTTTGGTGTTCTAAATGTTGCCTCAGAAGTCTCATATAATCTCGTGTCCACGTCTTAAGATATTCAAGGTCAAAGGTCGCAAATTTTTCGCGAATATTTCACTTCCAGTGCCTTAAGTGACATTTTTACCTATTATGAAAATTGTAGAGTATAAAATTCTCTACATCTTTTATTTAACCTCTTTTTATACGAGTAACCGTTTTCGAGATACAGCGTCAAGAGTGCGCAGTACACTGCCATATATGGCTTAATTCACGGTCAAGCATGTGTAACGATTAATCGTACGTTGTAATAAGTTAATTATGACACTTATGAAATAACGGCCACACCAAAAACTCCACCAAAACTGAAATACACCAAAAACTGCACTAAAACGTAAAGTTTTGGTGCAGTTTTTTTGGTGATTTTCTGTTGTAATATACACGCTGCAGTTAGTATTTCTTTCCTTTGGCCACTATTTATATTCTAATTATTAATTATTTATAATTAATTAAAATAAGTTACTTAATTATTTACATTTAATTATTTATATTTAACTACTTATATTATACTATATTACATCCAGGCCCCTAGGAGCCTCACGAACGAAGTAACACCGTTCCCTCAAGTGCGTTGCCTATGCTACCAATGCAACAGCACGCCGTGTTATACTTAACACTGTGGCCCAGTACTAGGTATGCTTGTTCCCGTATCCTAGGAAACGTGAACAGAGAACCGAGGTGAGGAAAATATAAGTTAGGATATGTTATACATTACGTCCTCTTCCGACGAAATTAATTCAGTTGTGTTGGAGGTTATTCAAGACAAACAAATAGATAGAAACAAAAAAATATCTTCGATTATGTTCTGAAAATTCCTTTACCTGTTAATAAAGTGTCACTGAAGATCCAGTGAAAAGCATCCACCTTTTTCATAGGCTTTTTTACACTTTGTATCTTGCACTTTGCGAACATTTAAAAGTTCCACGATTCATTGTAAAGTATTGTGCAAAATCGGTCAAAATTTTATGTTTTCGCAAAGTATTATTTTTCGCGGTTGGCGATAAGAATAAATGTCAGTATAGTCTTTTTCGTGACATCAGAACTGTAAAAGAATGGCTTTGGCCAAAAATTGGCAGTTCTAGAAGAAATAAAAAATAACAAAACTATAATTATCGCGAGTTTAAAGAAAAATAAAGTGACGGCCAGTGATAAAACCTAGATAAAGACAAATCGTTAGGTTTGCCAAATAACGACCGTAACTGGACTTACCTAGGGACTCACTGTTCAGTTTTATGATAAATATTATGTAGATTTTTTCCCAATATAAAGTAATTTTTTGCATTAAATTTAACCCAGGCTACACCGGACGTACTGGAACTCGAAGGGGCACTGATAAGAAAGAATCAGCCGGGGAGGGGGGCATCAATGCAAAACAGTAAAAGGTACCTTTAACGTTTTCTTAACAATTTACTTTGAATACTAAATAGGTATCTATTGTTTGTTCAGCAATGAAATTTGTAAACCCGTTGTGAAAACGGAAGAGGTAGCCGATTCGTCGTCACTCTGAGAAATCAAAATTTCAAGAAGGAAAAAAATTTCAAAATAATTAGTTGGCAAAGAACATATTGAAGAGAGCCAGCGACTAAAACTAGAACTACTTAGAATTACAATTTACAAAGAAAAACTAAAAGTTCTTAAAATGGAAACGGGCTGCATTTAGTACCATCAAAGTTTACCAATGATTTATTAAAAATTCAATAAAATGTTTAATTTCTGAAATACCGCAAACATTGGTTGATTCTTTCTTCTGCTTGAAATTCAATGTCTTGGTTGCCATTATTTACACAATAAATTTCATTATGTTCAAGATGAGGTTGGTCTAAATTTAAATCATTATTATTATTATCGCAATTATTCACTAGATTCCATTCGTCATGTGTGTCTACTGTTTTAGCCACATTATACAATGTCGCACGTGGTAACACCCCTTGGATGCTTTTTGAGGTCTTAGTCCCAAGTGATTTAAGCAAGGGAACTTTTCTTATAGAATACCATATGAATCTTCCACCCATTTTCGTGTCATGTATGGACGATGTTAAATCTTCCTATTAGATAACCTTAATATTACTGCCTCGGGAAATGGTCTCCATTCCTCTTCAAACCTTCTGTACGTTGCTGTATTTCTAAATACTCTAGCATCGTCAGAGCTTCCAGACCAATTGGTGTTTGCAGCATAGAAGTAATAGTTAGGACCACATTTTACCATTATATTTAAAAAGTGATCACCGTAACGATCAACGTAAACTTCTTCATAAGTAGTTGGTTTATCAATATTAATCAAAGTACCGTCAACGTATCCACAAACACACTGAAAACCACCTTTGTATACAGTCAGAAGTAATATTCTCTGCATTTTGGAGCCAACGTACAGTGTTTTCAATCATGATTTTCATATTAACAGTTCGGCAGACATTAAATTTTTTTACTCCGTGCATTTTGGCATGGGCACCATTACTTAACCAATATAATGTAAGAACAACTTAGAAATGCCAACAGTTCACTGTAACGACAATTGATTGTTATGTGCAATATCGTGAGCAAAGCGATAACTTCAAATGCAAAACAATCGTGCCGATATACATGCCAAGCTAAGTGTTCTTTATACACGAGATGTCGTTAAGACACATATTTCATGTACGAAGAACTTGTTGTTGCACATTGACGGAACGATTTCTGTTATAAACTTGCGCTGAGAAATCGGGACCGATCATTTCTATTATTGTGTTTGTAACCTTGTTAATCTGAAGGCTTTGTTAAATTTAAAATTATTGTCTATTTGAAAATTAATTTGTTCTTGATTCTTCTTTGAATTCTGTGAACTTCGTCATCGCTTGAATTTTCGGTCAAAAACAACATTATTCTAATCATTTTGACTTTGAAAGATTGTTTGCAAACTACTGTAGCCTGACTATTAACAATAATAGCGTAGGTACAATTATCTTTCTTTCTATGTGTAGGAGGATTCCATTTTTGAGTAACAGTTTAATATCAATCTTTTACTAAAACTTGTGCATTCAATTTCGGTAATAAAATAAAAACACATAATTTAATAACACATCTATTAAATAAATGCACATATTTAATACTCCCACAAAGATAAACAATATATTGGATACTAGAATAAACCCCAAAAAATTTTTGGGCAAAATTTGTTAATTTGAATGGTTTTTAATTACCAATGTTTTTTAAATTAATTAATTAGCTAATTAGAGTGTATTTTAAGTTGCGAAACCATATTTTTAACTTTCTAAATCGATGATTATCGTTTGAACAAAAAAAAAACTACTAATTCTTAAGCATCTAAATTGAAATTAAAATCAGATCTGCCTTACACAACGAACGCTTATTTCTTGATATATTCTTGATAACAAACCAATGGTGAAGAATGGGATATCTTCAATCTTATGCGATTAATAAAAAAACGAAATTTATACCTCTATATGCGAGTTTGGATTTGATAAGATTTTCGTTTCAACAATACCAATTGGAATTTTGTCAAACTCTCGATTCTAGAAGATTTAAATTCTTGCAATACAACAATGAACGATTTGTAGCGATATGACAATTTATCGATACAACAAATTCTTGACGCCATTTTTCTTCCCTACAAAAGGGATCACGAAATATACGATATACGACCAACGATATGTATGTTACCGATCGATTACGATTTTCGATAACGAAACTTTAAAGCTTAAAACGATTCTATAAAATTTACAAATTATTTACATTAAAAAGTTTAAGAACAATAAATGATCGCCAACTGCGCATGACGTTTCGCGCTAAAATTTTCGATAAGGCAGTTAAATACCAAATTTCCATAGGGGTAACAATAAAATTTCCAACGGATTGGTTTGAGCGTCAATTTTGAATTAACATAGGCGTTACACTACTTAGGCCGCGTTTCAATAATTCGGTAAAGTGAAAAGCTCTATCATATGTATTTTTCGAAATTTCGTATTAATGTAACACAACATTTTTTTCTCAACTTTTTTTGTAAAATTGATATTGGTCACGTAATTGTTATATCTCAGTAACTCCTTATCGGATCAAAAATAGTTCAAACATAAAATGTGTATAATTAAATTATAAACAACTTTTATTTGAAACAAAAATGGGTAAAATCAATATTTTTCTAAATATTTCGAAAATCTATGTGGCTACATAGATTATCCCCAAAAACTGATCAAATCTTTTGGAATTATGAATAAGGTCCATGTACAAAGTTTCATAAAATCGGACAAGTGGTTTTCTATATATTCTTTACATACAGAAGCATTGCCAGCCAACCGGCCGGCTGTCAGACATAAATTTTTTTTTTTGCTTCATTATAACGTACGAACTCTAATTCGTCGTAAAAGTGAAAAAATGGGTGTGTTAAAATTTTCGGTTTAGAAACCGCCGCATAACTCCCCATTTTGTTTCATAAGATGTGGAGTAATATCATATACTTAGTACTCACTGAAAAGTCCTGCACTGCCAAAAAACTCAAAACTTATTCATTCCCTTCAAAGATTAAATTCTACAAACATATAGACAGACAGATATGCTTAAATAAGAGTACTCTACTGTTCTATTGAATTATAGTATATTATGCAATGAGTATGTCATGCTTACTATTAAGACATCGAGCAACGTAATGAGCCTTCGGTTCATTTCCTAATTACTTTGCTCGTAACTTAATAGTAAGCATTACATGCTCATTGCATAATGTAATGTTATTCATCTTATAGGGTGACCACCGAGTGCCCATAAACCTACAACAATGGGTATTTATCTATAAATAAAATTATTAACCAATCAACGTGTGAATAATTAAACTCGCTTCCACGAGTCTAATAAAATCTTAAATAAAAGTTACCAGAAACATTAAGTTAAAAGCCTTTTAACTACGAACCGGTGCAAAAGCAATTATACTAAGCCCTTACTCAATAAAATCTTAAAAATAGGAATGTATAAATAAGATTATATGTAATTACCTACATTATGCAGTAAAGTTACAAGGCAAAAATGATTTCGTTATCGTAAATACGATAAGATATAATATTTATTTATGTAACCAATGACGAACGCATTTTTTTTTCTAACCAGTTAACAAGAAATTATAACTTGCTACGCATTACATTTTGAATTGAATTTATTTTAATGTATTTTGAATTTATAACTACATAATTAAATTCAAACCTTAACAATGGCACCGTTGTTACCAGGGTTACTAGTTTTAAAACTATTACTTTTCGTACTTTTCAGTAAAATTATGGAGAGTTAAATCCGTGTAGGGAATTTAGAAATAATTTATTCTAATAGGTATTGACCATAAAAGGAAAGTGTTATTTTTGTTGGTTAGTGAAAATGGGTAAAGTTTAGTTCCTCTTAGAATTGTAAGCACTGTGTTTTCCTTTTGTAGGAAGACAAGTAAACAAATCAATGCTAATTTTGGTGAATTATGATATTTTACAGAGTTGGGATATTACTAGGTGCAGCAGAACAACGATCTTCTTGCTTAATCCTAAAATACATAACAATTTATCATAGCTGAAATAGTTCAATTTCTCCAAGAAATTCTTACATCAGAGTAAAACGCCACTCATCGCGGGACATAGAAGGAAAAAGCGTAACGACCCAGTTCCCTTGTTTTTTAGTACTATGGTCGAAATGAAGAAGATACTGATTGATTAGAAAAGCAGCGCGTCCGTGTTAATCTGGAACAAGAAGAAAAGTCTCCTACAAGCATTTTCAACAGCATTCTAATATTCCCCTATTCCAATAATTAAGAAATTCATTTTATGATGACTACTACTATTAAAAAGTTAGTCAACCCGATGCTCTAAAAGTTCAACAAATTGTTGTCCCTAGTATTGTTGCTGAGATACGTCGCATTAGTCGAATGACGATGTGATATCGTCGAATTGTACTAAACTTCTCATCATTTGCATTTGAGTGCACGTGCGTTTCTGCCCAACTTTGTCTCTTCCATTTATAATCAAGATGGTCGTTTCGGGGCATAGTTTTTTTTGTGAATCTTCAACGATTTTCTCTTTGACTAATGAATATTAGAAACATCTAAGTTTCACTATTACAAAACCAGAACGAAAGGAATCTAATTTTTTCTAATGACCAACAAAAAGCCATTACACACAATTATCATGACACTCCTACAGTCAGTCATGCAGTCATATCTAAATCTTTGCGTAGATTGTGTCAAAAATACTAACCAAAACCGTGCATTATGTGACTAGGGTAATGCTAAAACCTGCAAGTTTGATGACTTCTTGATTTGACGACGCACTAATCTGATAGGTTCTGTTATATTTTAATGGTGGCTTTCTTAGAAATCCACATTTCTGTTTTACTATCAAGCATATGTGGCACAAAACAATAAAACATTTTCTGGGATACGTAATCCCATGCATTTAATTAAAATTCATAAATAGCGGTTGTTGCAGAATAGGAAGTATTAAATTCTTGGTAATTCAAATTGTAACGTACGAAGTGTAAACGCTCCTCCTGTGTACACACTTCCTTAACCCAATTTCGCAGGCATTACTTTGTATTGGTTTCCGGCGTTGATAACTTGAAACTGTCCACGATTGGTCCGCTGCATTTGAACGCTTCCGGAAAGCTTGTTCTGAATCAACCGTTCACGAGGAGAAGATCAACCCTCATCTGAAAATTTCCTCGCTTGAAGGGGTAATCAGGCCGATGGTAGAGATTCTGAAACCCTTCAACGTTTTAAAAACTTTATTTTGTAGGTAAAATATATGATACCGCATAAAGTGGCTTTTAAAATTTGCTAAAGGTTGTGCTCCACGTGAACTGTTCAATAAGCACGTCCTGCATTCTTCAGGCTAGGGGACGCTTTACATCAGGTATACGATTGCCCTCGGGGTTTATCTATTGCTAACATCCCTATGTTTATTCTAGAGAGGGTGGTTTATGTCTCCCTATTACGAATAGATTCTCTTCCGGTTGTTCCTTCGTCAACTTGTACGGCTATTGCGGGTCTACTCATGGCTTTTGGAGACGTTGTGCCGAAATAGCTACCCACGAATACTCCGTCAGATTCGCAGACCACGGTGGAGGCTCATTCCGAACCGTTAGTACCATTGAGAGCAAGAGTAATACTCCTACTGCTGCGTGGAAGGTCAGAGGTTTTAATATCTTTTTAATTGCGCGTGAACCTGCAGTCGACCTATCACTCAAGTAGAAGTCACCCATTGACACCAACTATCAGGCGCGAACGTAGAAAATTTATTGCAGATTATTTGTCGCTCGAATGTGTAATTGCATAATATACCTGGAACGTTAACTAGTTAAAGATAAGAGTATTTAATACCTACGTGGTGTATAAGTCGTGTAAGAATTTAAACCTCAATCTTAATTAAGCCGAACGCATTTAGTTCCATTGATTCTCCCGACACGAGCTCGTCCCCGACAGGCCAAATTGAACAATCGTTTAAACTTCGCGGTGACTGAATTAGTCTTAAAACTTCCCTTACACGTCTTCCTTAAATTCATGTAATCTGTAACGTTACTCAGTACCATAAATCGATACATTCTAGGTTAAGTTCACCATAGGCGTACCTTCAGTACGCGAAATATCAATTGCATATACGAGACAGTGGCGTAGCAGTGGTAAATATTTTGGTAATTCTCTTTACTTTAACTTGTAATTCTATGTAGCTCTAGTCATTTTCGTGTTACCTGAATGTTTAATGCTGTACGTTACCCGTTTTAGCTCGTGTGTATTCGTAATATATCTGTGTCTGTTTAATGCTGTGAACTATCACAAATTCGTTTGTATATCGGGGTGAATAAATATTGTGTGAAGGTTTCTCTGACTTTATGTCGAATTCTTTCGTGATTTGTTTCCCTTTTTCTGTATATTCTGCTGCGGACAGTTAGCTGCTGACCTTTGGTTCTGGGTCAGATTCTTCTCTCCAGCGTTACTCGAACCTGGCGCCCTACCTTTTTAATTTTTTTCTATAGGTTCTAGGAATAACGTTGACTTTCCTAACCCGCGCCCTACTCTCATGCTGCAGATTCTATGAGTTTAATTGAATTTGTATTCTGTCCTCTTGTTAATTGGAACCAGTAAATTTGTCTGTAGAATTACACTCTCACTCACAGTGATCTAAGTTCATACACTTAAAGAGGTATACCTGATTACAAAGTCAATGAGATCTGGAATATTCAGTGTATTGCCTTATCAGCTTATAGTTAACATTGTAGTTGATTAGAAGCTGCTAAAATCTCCTCTTTTTTTTGTTATAGGTAAAGTAGATCCCGAGTGAGTATTAGTATTTACTAACCCGTTTCTTGGTAATGTCAAATGAAATCCTTTACAATGATTGTAGTTCCTTAGATTGTTTTTTTTTTAATTTAGATATTTTATATATTTCCAGCTTCTAAGGATCTCGCAATGTGCGTTCCTATCTGTATTTAATTTTTTTTTTCTAATTTTTATTCTTTACTTTAAAGACCGTTGTATTGAATTTTGTCACCCGTCTCTTATAGTTAGTTTTACCGTCTTTTGGTGGTGATCCTTTTTAAATGTAGACTCTGTTTGATCTTTTGTGGTTCATCATTTCGCCTGTACCTTTTATTCGGACTTCTGTCTTTACGTGTACCAAATAGTGGTCTGGGTTACATTTTTTTATACCATGGTATTGTGTATCTTTGATTTTGTTACTATTTAATTATGATATAATTATTTATATTATTTTATGTCTTTATGTTTAAAGAAATCATTTAATATTTTTAGTCTGTGACTTTTACACTTTCTATAAGTTTTCGTCCATTTTAGTTCATACTTTCTTCCTCATACTGTCCGACTACATCGTTGTTAGTATGACTACTCTGTACTTTCAGTTTCCTTTGTAGTAAGGGATCATTTAGTATACACTTTCTTCTACATAAAAATGGTAAATATAGGGAAGAACAAACACAAATGGAAAGTAGAATATTAAAAAGAAAGAAAGTAACCTGAATTCGATAATATGAAACAAAACAATTCTGAATGGAAACAGAAAGTTGTAATTGGAAAGTGAAGCTATCTGGGAAAAATTTCTTGGTATTTTACGGTAGAGGCAGAGTTATTATTATGAATAACTATAATATATAGTGTACAAGAAAAGCAATGCTGAACAATAAACAGTGAAAAAAATGCGGAAAGAAATACTACAACCAAATAAACATTAGTTGTAAAAAGTTCTAGAAAGTTCTATATCCAATTGTCAATACTTGTTATTTGTGGTTTCCTATAATTAAATATCGTGAGTTATTTCAGAGGTTATGGGCCCAGAACGTATATTGATTTAATTATAAAAAACAGTTTCTTTAAAATTAAAAAAAGTGAAAATAAAATGCCTTGTCCAAATGTCTGGGATGAATATTATTATCTTTGATGCAAGGATTTTTCAATTCGTAATGAAGAACCAGCTGATTTGACATCTAGTGCTGGAAAGAATTGATAAAGGACGACGCAAAAGGTATGCTCATTCTTTCTTCATCGATTGAGTATTTACAACTTGATAACGTGCAGTTCCTTTAAAGCAATTTAGGATAAATTGTGCTTAATACATGATTAAAAGTTTGAAACTAATAAGTTGTCATTAATGAAGAGGTTTCATGAATATCAATAGACATGGGAGACTCAGTCATTACTCATGTAGCAAGAATTGTGAATTAGCAAATAATTGAAAGATATTGACGAGTTGGTATCTGATATTTCAATGATAGCCAGAATTATTGACAGTTTACCTTTCAAATTTCATGCAACTATAATGTCTGGAATAATGTGCTTGTAGCACGGCAAACTATTGGTACTCTTCACAAACGTTTAATAAACGAAATGAATTTGGTGAAGTCTGGTAGCACAAGAGAAGAAGCTTAGAAGAATGCTAATGATGTCAAATTTTATGCGTGCTACAAAGTGTCAAAATAAAAATAAAGAAAAGAACGGGAACAAATCAAATAGCAACACGGTCTTGTATCGGGGTATGAAGTAGAGTTACGTGAAAAACCCTCGATGTGCAAAACGTTTGGTCGTCGCAAATGGGTTGAAAATTTCCGTCCGTGCAGACCAATCGAAGTGCATGGAAGACAAGAAGAAGTTGGTGGTATCTAGACAAATAGCCGGATTGTTGTTTTGTTTGTTCCTGTAATGAAATAGACTTTGTTTGCCGTTGGTGTTTACACGAAGAAGATTCATAAGTCTATTTGTAACGAAATAAATAGCTTGCAGCATAAGGGGTTCAGCAAGAGAACCTGATTATCGCTTGTGTTTTATTGTTCTAATGATATGTGATGCAAATATATCAATGGGAAGTGACGATGACACGAGTGTCTTGGACACATAAACTTTCGATGAATTCATGAGTTGGTGAAGTCGAAATTATAAGTAGGTATAGGTAGGCAATTTTCAAAACGAAGCATGCAATTTTGGTAAAATGCATCGTTATCCATACAAGAGGAGCATGACTTTAAGAATTTTTTAAGCTAGAGAATTTGTATGACCCTACACCACCGAATTCACTTTGAGCAGCAAGATATTTTCTCTTGGCCGCAATATAGGAAAAGTTAGGTCTTACAAGAACGCTATAAAAAGTGTATATTGATATGGGTATAGATTGAATGAATCTTCAAGACTGTTTGATTTGAGTTGTTTCCTTGAATTATTGATCTTTTGCATCTCTATTTAAACCCCTGTTTAATACCTTTTTACTCGTATTAAGGTAATTGAACGCACAATTAGTCTACAGTTCTATTGGCATTGAAATTACGTAAAAAAAAATAACTCTCAACTAGAATACCCCGTTCGGCTATCACCCATTGTTAAGTAAGCCCATTTTTGTACATAAACGTTTGTTCCCTGTCCGTACGTCGTATTAATAATGTCGCCATTTTCACCCTCAGCAAGTTCGCAAAACTTTAGCTCATGTTAATGTTTCGTCCGCAAACCGTGAAATGCACTTATTAGAAGTTTGGATCTATTTTTGTTGATCCTTTTACTTCTCTTCCATAGTTTAGTACAGCTGCATCATCTCAGGAAAGGCCACCACTTTAAACTTGATTAAACAGTAATTTTAGACATGAAACCGATTTAAAAAACATCTGATCTCAAAGATGAAGATGATGATTGCTGTAGGTACTAAATTGAATCAATTTTAGCACTAAAATAAAATTTAATTTAAAAAAAACTGTTCTAAAATAACGAATTTTCAATTTTTGTGAGATAGTTTTAGTACCTATGGTTTTATTTTTTTGCAACTATTTATCAAGGCTTGATAAATCCTTCACATAGAAGACGAAACGTCGACAATTTCAACTATTTCAGTTGTTTTTGTTTTTCAACTTCACCAAGAGGAGGTCATAAACTAAATTTAAAATAGTCAACTTGACAATTTCATTTAAATGGAGCAAAGAAAAGCATTTCGAATATCAGTAAAACTAGTTTGGGTCAATAGATAGTTTTATGCCGTTACTGCTTCAATATGATTTTGGCCATACGGACGCTGCGGCTGGCCCGTAGATGGTGCAGTTTGGATGTCCATACATTCTCGATAGTTTTCTGGATGTTGATCTCCACAATACACACGTTTTGGAGTTGCATCTTTTGATACATCAGAATGCGTAGCATTTGGCTACTCTAATAGACCGGGAGTTCAAGACGTTCAAGACTTAGCCCCAAAGGGAAGATGTCACCTGACGATCGCCATACTTACATTTTCGTGCAAGAAATATTACTGGATAACTTTCCGAGAACCTTGACGTGGGGCAAATCATACAACGATTTTCTTGCTGGCTCACGCTGTATAACTAGATGAATTTGCAACATGAAACTTTAGAAGCTGTCTCTTTTATACTTCAATTTTTATTGTTCTCTTTCTAGAGCTTTTGGGTTATATTTTTCTTATTTGGAACTATTGTACTATTTTCTTATTTCCCTATTCTGTATACAATTCATTTACAAATTTTGTAATTTGAATGTGCATATTTCCAATTCGTGGTTTTATTAGATAACGCTTAAACATTTTGCAATGTTGCGTTATTTTCTTGTTATAGTTTTGTAGGGCATCGTAAGCTGTTTTGGAATAAACTTTTATACACGATAGTTTCCATTATGTAAGTGTTTAAAAATATGTATTAATAAATTTATGAATTTTCAATAAAGTATAATTAAAAAATTATGCAAAATGTATCGTACAGTCATTCGTTCTCGACTAACCGTTGTAATTATCACTATATTTGTTTAAAAAATAATACTATTTATAGACGTACATAAATTTCGATTTGGATGTTAATTATGGTTTTAATAAATCGTATATGAAAGAGTTACGTAATTTTAAATTCCGAAAATACCTAATTTAAGACCTAATAATTATCGTTTCTAAAAGATTATTGATTGTACCAAATCTTTTTGTAATATTTTCTTTGTAATCCTCTTGTGCTTAGAATTATTCGTGTATATAAAAATGTCGCAGCGTTCACTTTCAAATATAATAGACGTAATTTTCTTTCGTCAAAATTGAAGTATATAGACTACACTTTTGATATAATCAATAAGTCTGCCTTTTGTTACATTCTATTCAACATTTCCTTTTATGTGAACATTTTATTTTTTGCCTGTTTGAATAAAAAGTTTACTTTATGTGTTTGCCTATGTACCTCTACAGACTAATGTACTTATTTACTTACTTGTACACAATAAATAAAAATTAAAAAAAAAAACATTTTTAAATTATTTAAAAGAAGAAATTGTAGTAAAGTTTGGCAAGTTTAAATAATTTAAACTGACAATAAGGGTCGAGCAACTTTACCCACTTTTACCTTTTTCTTGATATTTGAGATGCTAAAGCAATATACAAAGTTTTTAGACAAATAAAAGGTTGCAAAATTAGTTTCGTTATTAAGAAAATGCAAAAACCCTTTCATATAAAAATAATGTGTACCTACATATTCATTTCAACCAAGTTAGACGTAAGAAAAATTGCTAAAATTTTAAGGGCGAAAGTTTCATATTTCACATTGTAATCAAATTTCAATTCCTTCCTAATTCGACTTTGTGAAAAATAAAGAAACTGCTTTCAACCTGACCGATCACCGAATCGGTATTTCTACCTTATCATTTCAGCTTCGATGAACCCTTACTGAAAAAAGAAACACCCAAACAGATTAACTTCAGTTTTTATATGATTATTTAAGTTCAGTATTATCAGAACAAAACAACAGACACATATACACGTTAAATATTAAATAATTTTATTGCAACTTGATATTAAGTGTAAGTGGGGAAATATAATTACTAGAGTGAACTTAAAACTCTATTATGCAGAATGAAGCAAAACTTGATTATATACATTTTAATTTGTAAATGTAAGTAAAGGATTATGTTCAGACTAGACATTACTAAGATTAAAATAATATGGATTTACAATTTCTTTACGAAAGTAATTGAACATATACAGGGTTATTCACGGTATACGACACGGAATATTAATTGGGAAAATATATTTGGGATTGATAGAGACCTATAGGAGAAATATTTTAAAATTACTTTCGAAATATACAGGTGTCCCTGTATTAAAGTTGTGTTTTTGTTATGGAATGCCTTGTATATTGATACATTTTCAGTTTCTACGTTCAAAATAAGAATGGATTTTTTAAAGGTTTGCCTTACTTAAACATAAAAGTTTTTAAGATATTTTGTATTTTATGAAAAAATCGTCACAATTTTACCGATTCATATCTCAGCAACTAATACCTTTTTCCAAACTAAATTCGCACTGGAGTCTATGAATTCATCAGATTTTATGTAGAACTTGTGAAAATCCATTATCATATACAGAATGTGTACAAAATAAGATTAGTTAATGACATGTTTTGAACCGCAATAACTTATTTTAAATGGAACACCCTGTATTTTATATTAACAACAAATGTAAAATGTAATTACCTATTAAACAATAATATAGTGTCTTATAGCTAAATTTTCAGGTTGTCATGAAAAATGCAAATTATCATAGTGAAGACTGATTTGTAACAATTTTAATATTTATCAAGTAAGTTATACAACTTTGACAGGTGAATATTATGTATATGTAAGAAGGAGAAGATTTGCATTGTGTACATTTCATCAACTGTATTAAATTTTGAAAGAAATAAATATGTATAGAGTTTACGAGAATTTAATAAACGCACAAATTTACTTCACAATAATATCTCTTCTAATGAATTATCTGCTCCACGGATCAATTTCTAAGTTGTTTACAATATTGTAAAACATACTGGTAAAATACAAAAAACATTTGTTTAAAATAAAGCGATTATTTTTTTCATGTCTGTCTCCGAAATTAAACGGGTACTTCCAGACGTTGTATAGAGACTTGAAATTCGGCATGCCGATGGGTCTTGCCTTCAAACCAACGGGAAAAATCCCAAAACCGGAAATTTTCATACAGGTGCAGAGCCAAGGAGTCTACGTCCGCCATAGGTTTAACATTATTCAGAGAATAATGGGATCAACCTACATGCACGCGGAGTCTAGCATTATTAAATTCATGCATTAAAATTTGCCCGTCAATCAACGGGCTTCTTACAAATACATAATATTCACCTGTCAAAGTTGTATAGCTTACTTAATAAATATTAAAATTGTTACAAATAAGTCTTCATTATGAAAATTTGCATTTTTCATGATAACCTCGACATTTAGTTACTGCGGTTCAAAACATGTCATTATTTAATCTTATTTTGTACACATCATGTATATGATAATGGATTTTTCTGATCTGATCAATTGATAGGCTTCAGTGCAAATTTAGTTTGGAGAAAGAGAATAGTTGCTGAGATATGAATCGGCAAAATTGTAACAACTTTTTCATAAAATACAAAATATCTCAAAAACCTTTAGGTTTAGGTAAGGTAAACCTCTATAAAATCCTTTCTTATTTTGTTCGTGGAAACTGAAAATGTAATAATATACAGAACATTCCATAAGAAAAAACACAACTTTGATTTTGTGTATTTTGGAACACCTGTAATATTTTGAAAATAATTTTAAAATATTTCTCCGATAGATCTCTATCCATCCCAGATATAATTTTCCAATTTTATTGAATAGTTTGGCTGTAATATTCCGTGTCGTATACCGTAAATAACCCTATATACATAATTAAGATATAAAATATACTTTTTTAAAAGCTTATCGATTTTTCTCAGAATACGAGGATGTATTGATATCTAGTTAGCCTAGACCAGTTCCTTGCATAAACAAAATATTGCGTTACCATAGCAACGAACAATAACTTATTAGAAGTGTCAGTGTAAAGTTTGACGTCAAAAAGTAAACCAGAGTCACGCAATAAATTAAATGAAAAAACACGTCCACCGAAATTGTGAAAATCGAAAAATTGGAGTATCGAGCCATCATCAAGTACCTGTATTTAAAAGGGTTAAGAGGTAAGCAGATTTACGAAGATATGCTTAATACCCTTGGTGATCAATGTCCTTCGTATGCGACCGTCAAAAATTGGAATGCAAGCTTCAAAAGAGGTAAATTTTCCATTGAAGATGATGGCCGATCGGGAAGGCCAGTTTCTGTGTCAGTCCCCGAAAATATCGATGCAGTTCATGACATGATTTTATCAGACCGTCGAATTGGGCTAAAATGGATGACATGAGAAAAATTGCTGCAAAATAGATCCCCAAATGTTTGAATGTTGACCAAAAGCGTGCAAGGGTAGAAGCATCGCGTTCGATCTGTGTTCGATTTCAAAACGATGTAGACTTCTTAAACCGAATTGTTACTATGGATGAGACTTGGGTACATTTCTACGATCCAGAAACAAAGCAACAATCGATGGAATGGCGACACTCTGGTTCTCCAAGACCTAAGAAGTTTCGTGTCCAAAAATCTGCTGGAAAAGTTCTTGCTTCAGTTTTTTGGGATTGCCATGGAGTAATCATGATTGATTTTTTGGATAAGGGTAGAATAATAACTGGAGATTACTATTCGACATTACTGACCACTCTACGGAAAAATATTAAAGAGAAAAGACGCGGAAAGCTATCCAAAGGTGTTTTATTTTTGCAGGACAACGCCCCTCCACACAAATCTCATGTTGCCATGCAAAAAATTCGTGATTTAGGGTTTGAATTACTAGAACACCCCCCTTATTCACCCGATTTGGCTCCGTCCGACTATCACCTCTTTCCTCAACTGAAAAAAAGTTTAAAAGGTCGTAAATTTTCTTCCAACAAGGAGGTAATAGAAGCTGTGGAGGTCTGGTTTGCAGAGCAAGAAGAAACATTTTTTTAAAGGTTTAGAGACGTTGCAGGTTCGCTGTAATAAATGTATCCAATTAAGAGGAGAATATGTTGAGTAATAAAATATTTTGACATTGAAATTTTGTTTGGTTCTATAGTAAGCTAAGAATTTTTCAATATATCCTCGTATGTGATATTTCTACTAATCAATAGCTTCACGATTATTTTAAATACATAATGCCTGGTTGAAAGCAAATACAAATCCATTTAGTGTGTTTAAATTAAGAACAGACACGAATTCAACGTTCGGAAGCAAACAACAGATAATGCACAAACATGTTTTTGTATAATAGCAAGATTATGGAAGTAAAATTACATTATAATCGTACAATAATAATTACAAAACAAAACAAAAATATTGCAATGTACTACGTACAAGAGGCGTATAGAAGTCATTTGCTGAAGACATTTGTTGTTAAATCAATATTAAAACTAAAATAAAGCATATGTCCAAAAACCATATTGTATACAGGGTGATTTATAATAGATGTAACATACTTCTCCATCTTATTCGAGAAGCGATTTTAAGCTATAATGTTATACGGACATAGGACTGATTTTAATTTTATTGAATCAACGAAATATGAATTAACTTTAAAAAAAAATTAGGTATCTATCTAAAACAAATGTTCCTTGGAATTACTGAAACCAAAGGCAGACTTCTGTTTGCTGACAATTTGAGAAAAAATTAGAACTAATTTACAGTTCTAAAAATGAATGAATTTAGTGTAACTGTATATGCATGTATTGTGTATCTTTATGGGTAATGTCATGGTAATGTTCAACTTTCTCACATGGTTTTTGTCATACTTTTCGACGGCTTAAGGAAACTGGTTCGCTTGATGCTCAACGTAATAATCGAGGTCAAAAACCTAGAGACAATATTGTTAATGTCAAAGATAATGTAATTGATGCAGTGTTGGATAACCCCACATTGAGACAGTAGACGCATCGCAACGCAATTTAGTCATTCTCAAAACTTTGTTTGACGAACATTAAATCGTGAACAATACAAGATTACGATCATCGGGTAGAGCTTTGTACATGATTGTTAGAAAATTTAGCAGAAGATCCATTTTTAATAAAATATTATGGACAGAGGAGGCCCAATTTACCTAAGATGGAATTAATAGCACTCGCAACTACCATTTAAGGAACCTTCAAAATCCACATGATGTTGGACAATGGCGTTGTCAATACCTTTCTCGGTATCTTTAATGGAGAACTGCTGGAAGCAGAAGTTTTACCACGCAGGCTAAAGGCAGGGCACTACCTAACTTTTCTAGATGATACTTTGTTTGAGAAGATCGAACATACTCCCCTCTTGTTTCAACATAATGACGCATGTTATGTTTGCGTAGTTTTATTTTAATATGTAATGTAGGAAAATTATAATGTATTACAACGTATTATCAGAAATACATCATCTCCCCGGAATGTATAAGGCCCAGATGATTCTATATTTGCATATGAACTTTCCGAAGTTACGTGTTACATTATTATAATATTTTAGTTTCCTGTTATTTTCACACCTAACACTCAATTTAAAATTAAAGATTAATTCAAACAAACTGAATAGTATATCCTAGTAATATTTATACAAATAAAATATTAAAACTTACAAAAATCTATTTTTAAATTATTGCGTTGTTCCGTCGTGTGGTAACATTATTTCCGGTATTACAGCGCGCAGCCATCTTTGATAAAATATAATCGATTCTGAATCGATATCCATCACGACACTATAATCGCGATATTCAATCAATGACGAAACTAGAAAGCCAACGCATAACGCCATCTATCGGGGACTGAAGGAAACACTAACACGTATAGAGAATTTACTGCTTGTATCTATGGGACGTCCTACATTTCGGGGGAGATGATGTATTTCTGTATTGTGAAATTTAAAATTAGATTATGTCAATCAACTTAAACTTAAATATACTGTGTGAGTGTAAAGTATGAAATAAAATTCATTAAACGTTTATCCTTAATTTTATGCAATTTTTCTCGGACAGGTTAATTTTTATTTTAAATTCCCATCTTTTGGTATAAATCAACCTTTTCTATCTTCACCAGTGGCGGCGCAACAGGGGCAACTTAAAGAAAGACCATTTCATCCTCTATGCAATGTAAGCATCTTCAATATCGGTCGATTAGAACAGGAAAAAAGTAACATTTTGTTATTTTTTCTACACTAATAATTTCTGATTGCATTTTCTATTAATAAATCACGCAAACAACAGTTTCCTGAAAGCATTACACAAATCCCCACCTATTCGCATAAATGATACATTTCTATCACAACCTGTGGCGGTACAATGGGGACAATTTTTTAAGCACTATAGAAGCATTGGAAGAACTTTTCTTTTCCTCATATAAAGTTCTCTCTGTACCACCAAAAACAAACAGCAAAGACATGTCTTTATCTGCAAAAGTTAAAAATAACATCAGCGATTATGAATCGTCAAAATATTAATAAGAGAAGCAAGAAGTCATCAAATCAACATTCTGTCTACAAAACAGTGGAAAACAAGATAGGAGATGAAAACATTCGTGGTGCTATTCGCTGCAATACTTTTCAACAACTCCGCTTGAAGCATCCTTTGCCATATCGATCTTCACAAATACCTACAGATTTTCTGTCATCAGATGAAATCATGATTGTTTCTAAAGATCAGATCAAATTTAGAATTATGTCTTTTTCCTCTGGTTCTGCTGGTGGTATGGATGGAATTCGTCTACAACATATCAAAGATCTGGTAAGTAAATCTTCTGGAGTTGCAGGGCAAAACCTATTATCGGAAATCACAAATCTTTGTAATTTTTTTATTTTTCAGTAATGTTAACAACGATATAGTAGCCTTCTTTTTGGTGCCTTCTATGCGCTCTTTCAAAAGAAGATGGTGGTATTCGCCCAATTGCAGTTGGTTCTGTTTTTCGTCGTCTTGCTTCCAAAATAGGTTGTTCTTATATTTCAAATATTTTAGGTAATATTTTAAACCTATCCAATTAGATTTCGGTGTGAAAAATGGCTGTTAAGCTGTAGTAAAGGTTTACTTCTGGAGATAAATCAACAGAAATTATAGTCAAAACAGATGTGATTTTTTTTTAATTTAATTGAAGATTATGTTTTTTAACTTGTGTTAAAAATCAAATTCAGAACTCTTCCCATATATTTTGCAGTGTTATGCTCAATCTTGAATTTTTATATAATAGAAACCTTTTATTGGTATACAGCAAGGTGACCCCCTTGGTCTGCTTTTTTTTTAGTCCTGCAATTGATCTTTCTTCTTCTATCAATACTTGGTACTTGGATGATGGCACAATTGGAGATTCAGTAGTTAATGTATTTCAAGATTTATAAACTATTTTAGATGAGTTTAAACCCTTAGGATTAATGATCAGTTCTTCAGTTGTGTTTTTGTAAAAAGTTTAACAAACTAGATCGATTAACTACTGTTTCTTTTTTTGAGACATTTATTCTTGATATTTGTCTTTTGCGTCATTGTTTTTGGATTTCCAAGCTTAATTACCTCTTGTCCTTTCTGGAAATTCAAAGATGTTTGTGAAGTTTTTGATGATCAAATTAGTAATTTCCTATAGACAGTTTGAACATTAAATTTACTGCTTCGTCTTGGATGAAACTATCACTACATGTTTCATTTGGTGGTCTGCTAATCTCATTGAATCAATTATTTCAAATAACTTTGAGATTATGTACTTAGCTGAGGCATTAGATGTTTGGAAATTACTGTTCCCTCTCGAACCTTTACCTGACAAGCTTTGTTTACAACGTAGTTGGGATATTCCATGTGTCCAGAGTACGAGGATGTATTGATATCTAGTTAGCCTAGACCAGTTCCTTGCATAAACAAAATATTGCGTTACCATAGCAACGAACAATAACTTATTAGAAGTGTCAGTGTAAAGTTTGACGTCAAAAAAGTAAACCAGAGTCACGCAATAAATTAAATGAAAAAGATGTCCACCGAAATTGTGAAAATCGAAAATTGGAGTATCGAGCCATCATCAAGTACCTGTATTTAAAAGGGTTAAGAGGTAAGCAGATTTACGAAGATATGCTTAATACCCTTGGTGATCAATGTCCTTCGTATGCGACCGTCAAAAATTGGAATGCAAGCTTCAAAAGAGGTAAATTTTCCATTGAAGATGATGACCGATCAGGAAGGCCAGTTTCTGTGTCAGTCCCCGAAAATATCGATGCAGTTCATGACATGATTTTATCAGACCGTCGAATTGGGCTAAAACGGATATCTGAAGCACTGAATATTTCATACGAACGCGTTCATCATATGGTTCACGTCAATTTGGACATGAGAAAATTGCTGCAAAATGGATCCCCAAATGTTTGAATGTTGACCAAAAGCGTGCAAGGGTAGAAGCATCGCGTTGATCTGTGCTCGATTTGAAAACGATGTAGACTTCTTAAACCGAATTGTTACTATGGATGAGACTTGGGTACATTTCTACGATCCAGAAACAAAGCAACAATCGATGGAATGGCGACACTCTGGTTCTCCAAGACCTAAGAAGTTTCGTGTCCAAAAATCTGCTGAAAAGTTCTTGCTTCAGTTTTTGGGATTGCCATGGAGTAATCATGATTGATTTTTGGATAAGGGTAGAACAATAACTGGAGATTACTATTCGACATTACTGACCACTCTACGAGAAAAGACGCGGAAAGCTATCCAAAGGTGTTTTGTTTTTGCAGGACAACGCCTCTGCACACAAATCTCATGTTGCCATGCAAAAATTTGTGATTTAGGGTTTGAATTACTAGAACACCCCCTTTATTCACTCGATTTGGCTCCGTCCGACTATCACCTCTTTCCTCAACTGAAAAAAGTTTAAAAGTTCGTACATTTTCTTCCAACAAGGAGGTAATAGAAGCTGTGGAGGTCTGGTTTGCAGAGCAAGAAGAAACATTTTTTTAAAGGTCTAGAGACGTTGCAGGTTCGCTGTAATAAATGTATCCAATTAAGAGGAGAATATGTTGAGTAATAAAATATTTTGACATTGAAATTTTGTTTGGTTCTATAGTAGGCTAAGAATTTTTCAATATATCCTTGTATATTTAATTCTTTGTTAGCACAATTTGACACTTGGCATAAAGCTATTTTACTTGTCAGTGCCCAACCAGAATCAAGTGCTTGGAACTAATGTTTGCTAACCACACACTTGTCATTGTGGTTCTAATTTCTATTATATTTCTGTGGTTCTATTACGTGATGAAGTAAACGTCCTCATGGTTTGATTTTAATTCCTTGGAGTAAAGGGAAAGCTTTAGTGTCACATGCGTCTATACAGTAGTTGCTTCATATACAGGATGATTCATTAGTAAATGCTCATACGTTAGGATTAGATAGGGGAACATCAAAAGGATTCTAAAAAAATATATATATTGTACACGTCTCCGATCCTTCATAACCAAGAAACCGGGTGTTTTATTAATTTTGTTTATTTCTTTATTTGCCCAGAACTCACGAACCACAGTGTGAATTTCTTTATATTTCAAGATTTAAAATTTTTTTTAATAAATAAAATTTTTGATTTTTTTTTTAAGTCCGTCCCTGAATTAACACTAATGTTTGTACGTTATTAGATACTTTACCAGAGAAGAAAAATATGTTGCAAATACATATAAATATAAAGACAATAGTTATGGGCAAATAAAGAAATAAACAAAATAAATAAAGCACCCTGTATCTTGGTTATAAAAGATTGAAGAACTAAACAATATATGTTTTTTTAGAACTTCTTGATCTAATCCTAACATATGCGCATTTACTAATGAATCACCCTGTATAACCTCTTCCTTCCTTCTCGCCTGTTCTGCTTCAAATATGACAATCTGCGAAACATAACAAATACAAAGCAATTAAGGATGATTATTTGTGCATTTGCTGTTGAAACTTTTGGTTCTTGGAGTGTTGACGCCAAACACCTTTTTCCTCTATATCACACATGGTTATCACTTAATCTGGTATTCCGCAGCCTGGCAGTTATATTAAGAGGGGAATGTTCCATTTTAGGCACCATTCCCAAGAGGAACACTTTGGAGGAAATTTCTGATGTAATTTTAGTATCATTTATACAGGGTGTCCCACCGGGAACGCCATCGATATAGGAAAACTGTACATGGGAAAAATTTGAAAATTTGGCAGTAAACTAACATCGACAAGGGTAGTTTCGCTAAAATATTTTTAAGATTGTGTTATACCGGAAGTAGGTGTCAACTTGCTTATTTTAAATGGAACACTCTATATATTATTCCATTTTTGTATTTTGCACAACATTCTAGACATATTTTGTGTATAATGTCCTATACCTAAGTCTAACTGTTTTGAACTTATTTTAAATTTTATGGTCAAAAATGACGTTTTCAGGCTTAAACAAAATTATAAGATTTTCCTATACTAATGCCTTTATTATTTAATTGAAATGGGTTTCTTTGTAGCAGGGACCTATTTTAGTGGGCTATGTCGATATTTTGATAATACATTAATACAGGGTGATCAAAAAAAAAGGATTAGAATTAAATTCTAAAACACGTCAAAAGTCATTTTTTTTAAATGCAAACACCCTGTTTTTATAATTGTATCTTATTTAGTATCAAAAATAAGGTTGACAATGTACAAGGTTGTCTATTCAAAAAATTCATAGTTTTCGAAATATTGGCAATTTCACTTTTTTTTTGTTGTACAAATGCTGTTGTATTTCTTTTAATATGAATGGTTATTGCTAGTTGGCCATGACGTTAGAAAACAGTCATCTGTCAAGAATATGTCAAACTGTTAAAAATTTTCAATACTCATGCCGGGACGCTTAAATTATACAAACAAAGATTACATAAATTTATTTCTTATTTATGGTCAATGTGATAAAGTTATATCAAGAACATGTGTATACCCGCAAAGACAGAAACCATCACCAAAAACCCTTAAACGAATAATAGAAAACTTCAAAAACTTTGGACCCGTTAATTCAAATGAACAGATAAATAACCTTATTATTTGATTTATAAGAGAAAGAACATTTAATTAGAGACCAAAGTTAAAAAAATTTTTTTATTAAATGTTGAAATTGATGTCCTTGAACTTCTAGACATTTTCCGGATCTGAGTAGCAAATGTTCATGGGTCGCCTTCCTTATTGCTTCACGTGTTCAATTTTGAAACTCAGTCCTAACTCGCTGCATGCAGTCTACTTTGGTGGTTAACGGGCTGTTATAAACTCGAATTTTAATTGTACCCAAATAAAGTTTTTGAAGTTTTCTATTATTCGTTTAAGGGCTTTTAGGAATGATTTCTGTTTTTGCGGGTATCTTACGCAAATGTAACACATGTTCTTGATATAACTTTATCACATTGTCCATAAATAAAAATACATTTATGTAATCTTCGTTTGTATAATTTTAATCCCGCATGATTATTGAAAGATTTTAACAGTTGACATATCCTTGACAGATGATTGTTTTCTAACGCCATCATGGACAATTAGCAATAACCATTCATATTAAAAGAAATACAACTAGCATTTGTGCAACAAAAAAAAAGTTAAATTCCAATGTTTCTAAAACCATGAATTTTTTAATAACAACCTTTGTACCAAGTCAACTTTATTTTTGATACTAAATAAGATAAAATTATAAAAACAGGATGCTTCATTTAAAAAAATGACTTTGACGTGTTTTTAATTTAATTTTAATCCTTTTTTTTATCACCCTGTATTAGTTTCTATTATCAAAACATCGACATAGCCTACTAAAATTGGTCCCATGCTACAAGGAAACCCATTCCAATAAAATAATAAAGGCATTAGTATAGGAAAATTTTATAATTTTGTTTAGGCAAAACGATCATTTTGTTTTATAAAATTTAAAATAAGTTCAAACAGTTAGACAGGTATAGGACATTATATACAAAATGTGTCTAGAATTTTGTGCAAAATTACATATTGAAAATATTTTAGCGAAACTGGCCCCGTCAATGTTAGTTTACTACCAAATTTTCAAATTTTTCCCATGTACAGTGTTCTTATAACACAGGTCTACAAAAAAAAAAAATTTTTGTTGCCCTGGATATCTTAGCAAATTTTGATGTTTTCAAGTGCCCAGATTACGAATTTATTCATGAAATTATTGGATGTGCTCTTGTTTTCATGATTATATTGCATATCTTATATTTTGATCAATTATCGGCTTGATTGCAATAAAAAAATTTTCCAGCTATGATTAGGGTTCTGCGCACCTTTTCGCGCATACAAATATCACGTGATCCCCGCGCTTAGGCCCATATCCAGCAGAACAGCTGATCTCAGTTATTCGACATATTGAAGTACTTAGACGTGCATCTGTATAAGTTGCCGTGTGTCAATACTTTGTTTCGTTTACTGAATTTTCATTCTAATATATTTTCTTGTCTTTTAAAACATGAGTTCATCACGAAGAAAGTGTAAATATAGTACTGATTTGTTTTGTTATATTTGTGGGGTTTATATAACGAAAAAACGAAAGAGAAATATCACAGACTTCGTCAAGGAGACTTATGCCGAATATTTCGGTTTTAAAATGGATAAATTAGATAAGGCATGGGTTCCTCATAAAGTCTGTAAGTCTTGTGTTGAGTCTTTACGGTTGTGGAGGAAAGGAGAACGTGCTGGATTAGATTTTGGTATTCCTATGATCTGGATGGAGCCTAAAAATCATTTCGATGATTGTTACTTTTGCGTAGTAGATGCGAAAGGTTTTAATCGAAACCAAACGTGGAAATATCCAGATTTACAGTCTACAAAATGTCCTGTTTTACACAATGAAAATCTTCAGCGGCCTATATACGTTTCCAAAAGTAATTCGGATACCCTCAGAAACAATGATGTTGCCAAATTCACAGAAATCTGTACAGTCTACCAGTGGAAGTGAATGGGAGGGTGAAACATCTACGCCAAAGTTATTTTCTCAAAATGAACTCAGTGATTTAATACGTGATCTGAATTTATCAAAAAAGGATCGGAACTGTTAGCTTCAAGATTGAAAGAAAGAAATTTATTAGCACCGATGGTAACAATTACCACATATAGAACACGCGAAAGTGAGTTACTACAATACTTTAGTGAAAATGAGGAACTAGTGTACTGTAATGATGTCGCGAAGCTGCTTCTGGATATGGGCTCAAAGGAATACAAACCTACTGAGTGGCGCCTATTTATTGACAGTTGTAAAAGAAGTTTAAAATGCGTCTTACTGCACAATGGAAATAAATATGCATCAATTCCGATTGCCCATTCTACAAAACTCAAAGAAGAATACGAAAATATAAAATTAGTTTTAGAAAAAATTAATTACTCGGAGCATCAATGGTCGATCTGCGTGGATTTCAAAATGGTTAATTTTTACTCGGTCAACAAAGTGGATACACGAAATACCCTTGCTTCATTTGCATGTGGGACAGTAGAGCAAAGCAACTTCATTGGAAACAAGATGTTTGGCCTGTAAGAAATTCTTTAACGGTCGGTAAAGCCAATGTAATCACGGAGCCGTTGGTAAGCAGAGACAAAATCATACTTCCACCATTACATATCAAGTTAGGAATGATGAAGCAATTTGTGAAAGCGTTGGACAAGGAAGGAGATTGTTTCAATTACATTTGTAGAAAATTTCGAAGCTTAGTATGGAAAAGTTGAAAGGTGGAGTATTTGATGGTCCTCAAATACGGCAATTGATGAAAGATACAGATTTTATCAAAGCTATGACTATTCCGGAAAGTGAAGCTTGGAAAAGTTTCGTGTTGGTAGTTGAAAATTTCCTAGGTAACCATAAAGCACCAAATTGAAATTGTGCGAAGTATGCTGACAAACTTTCAGACTCTTGGAGCAAATATGAGTATCAAGTTACACTATCTCCGCAATCATCTGGACAAATTTCCGGATAATCTAGGAAATTATAGTGAGGAACAGGGAGAGCGGTTCCACCAGGATCTAAAAGTGATGGAAGAAAGGTATCAGGGTCGATGGGATAGCCACATGATGGCAGATTACTGCTGGTCCTTAAAAGAGATTGTCCGCTGGAAAATTATAAAAGAAAAGCTCTTAAAAGGCGTTTTTATAGAAATATAACCTGTTTTCGACATTTTTCTTTCCTTTTACTCGATGTAAAATCCCTTATTTATCAAAACATAACTGACGTTATTAATATATATGTTATTTTGTTTTAAGTTTTCTGATTCTTGTAACGCAAAATAAAAATAAATTTTTTTAAATAAACCAGAGCAAATCTTACAAAATCATCGATATTTTCATGAATCGTGAGCATAAATATATCCAAAATCGATCTTATATCCTGGGCAACAAAACCACTGTAGACCAGTGTAATCTATCGATGGCGTTCCCGGTGGGACACCCTGTATATTTTATTATTTTATGAATGTTATTAAATAGGAAAATACATTTGAATTTTTAAACAAATAATTAATTTTCACCTTTTTGAGGATAGAATACAATAATGTAACATAATTTTTCAAAGAAAATTGTATTTAGTTTGTAATAAACTGATTAATTATGTGTAATAAGTACCTACTTAAAACTTAAGTTTGTTAAATTCAAAAATACGTTTACAATTTGAATTTAAATTAGTGTGAAAACTTGTTACTAACTAATTAAAGATTAAATGTAATTATAAAGTTAAATTAAATAAAATTACGTATTTTTCTAAATTAAAAATAAAATTCATTATATTTATAAAACAATTATACAAATGTATATTTACAACTGTTCTTGAGATTTAGTGAAACGTCGTTTTGATGTTTAATTACTCTTTATTCGTTTAAAAAAATTAAGTATATTTCCTGGGGCTACTTTTCATAGCTTACCTTTTTTTGCTGCAAATTTACTGTAAATGAGTTGTAAATTAAGTCGTGTGGCAAACCAAAAAGTTAACAATGAAATTTTTAAGCGAAATTGTCAACAATAATAGAATATTGTTTTCTGTAATTAATTCGAAAAAAGCGAACAATTATGTCAACAGCGGACTTTTGGCAACGATAACCAAAATTTAGGTTCAAAATTTTTTTAAACTAAAACGAAGAACAGATACTCGCACTGTTATTTTTATGCGATCAATTGCTTCCTAATTGGTTTAATAACCTTTAAACTATAAATAAAAAATTACTACTAACAAAACCGTAAGATATAAATTGTTTACGCGAACTAGTAGTAGATTTATACAATTATTTACTAGTCCGAGTTACGTAGTACACAAACGTATACGCTTCCGGTAACGAAATTTGTTCGAAAAAATGTAAAAATAACTTTTAAATATTGCACTAATGTAAGTATCTAATTTCTTGATAATAAAACTAGTTTATTTTAATGCTACTGCAGCAGTAGTTTACATCTGCATATTTTCACAGTGTTTAGTCTAGTGGTGAAAACGGTACCTGTTAGATCTCAGTGAAATTCGGCAGTAGACGTAATGCAACGTACTTATACGGACAATACTATACGTAAATACATTAAATGCACCCACAGTTAATATAGTACATATATATGTGTGTGTGTGTGATATACAAATACCTAACCGACGAGAAACTTTGCCAGTTAGTTAAGTATCGCGATTCGTGAGAGTTGGATCGTACCTAAAATACTGGTACGCTTAACACGGTGTTATTAATACGGTTCAGTTATATCGGTACTTATTTATAAAATAAACAGTAAGTTTCTTATTTTTTTTTAATTAACTTTTTAAACAAAATCGTTAACAACGCTTTTAGTTTTAATTAGGGTTTACGTAATTAAAAATTAAGTACCGCCTAACAAATTTTCTTTTTGTACTGTTAATAAGTGGTTTTTATAACTTAATCAATACTAATGAGACGATCTTACCGTAAACCGAAAAGTAATTAATTATTACTCGTATAAGATTGTATGTTAACTTAAACTTATTATGTCATGTCGTGATTTCTTACGTATTAACATTTTAAGTGTCGCGTTGATAATTAACAACCGACGTATGCACCGATTTTCTTTTTACGTTAAATTATTGAAGTGAAGCTGCGCATTTAATTAATCAACATGCATGCGGTTTGTAATTATTTAGTAACAGTCTCAAATTCAAAATAAACATATTTACTCTGATGTCATGTTTCTCAAAATAACTATCGTATAAACTTCAAACAATTTTATGATTAGAGCGAATGAAATTTAATCGGCGTCGGCGGCGTCTAAAAGTACACGTGATTAAACGCAACCACGCATTTATGTTGTACTATGCGTCTCCATTCATAGAACAACGACGTCACGAGTACCGATTTCTAAAAGTGACAAATTCTAACGTCATCGTTATCTCACTATTTTTTTTATACGTAATGGTGCGTTTCAAATATAAAAGTGGAATTTCCGACCAGAGGTCATTGATCAAAATAATAATATAAAAAAAGTTGGTGTTTAAGGTTCCAATTTTATAATCAAATTTTATTTAATTAAATTGTTGACACAGTAAATTGATTAATGGTGTAAGGTTATACAGTTAATTAAAGATATTCGCTATTAAAGTAATTAAGCCATTACTTTTATTTACTTTATCTAATTTTGGAACTACGGTTTCTTATGTATATTTGTTTTAGGCTTGACGTCGTTAAAATGACACTATTCTTAAACACTTTATTTGTGTTGTTCAATATAATTAAAATTTCATTGCCAGGGCTGTAATAATAAGGTTATAATTAAGTGCCTCAAATTTTATTTCTAACTGTTTATTATGCAAATTAGATGAATGCAAATCGATTTGGTTCAACTGCAACAAGTTTTCACTGTCAATAGGGGGCATCTGCAAGTTTACAGTTATGGCTTAGGTGGTTCCTTAAGTAAGGCGTCGTTTTTGAGAGTACCTATGAATAAATCATATTTGCATTAAAATGTTGAAGTATTTAGTAGTTGAGTTTGACGAAAGGTTATAATTAAGTGGATATTAATTTTTTTAATTGTTTAGGATTTTATGGTACTAAAAATAAATGTTAAAGTCAGAGAGAGCTAGAACCGCAATATTAATTTTTTTTCTTGTTTTGAAGGATTACTGCTCCTTATATCTATGAAGGGTTAATAGGGTATTTTGTACTTTACCATTAACAAAATTTAATTCAGACGGGGTATTTTTCTTTATTTTTTTAAATACGCTTTAAATAGGTTCGCTTAATGGACTAAGGTGAAAAATCACAAGAACGTTTTTTTATAGATTTTGGGTATTTTTGTAACGGAGATGAAATGTGCGTTAGAAGTTGGTAGATTTAAACAAACACAGCAATTATATACTACTAGACAACTAGACTAAAAGCCCGTCCATTGATGGGCAAATTTTAATGCATGCATTTAATAATGCTAGACTTTTTTTTTATTTCAATAGAATTCAATGGTGAAGAACAAACTTAAGAATGTTGAATGAACTTGTTTACGAAATTCAGTGTATAAATAATGAAAACTCTGAATAATGTTAAACCTATGGCGGACGGAGACGCCCCTGTCCCCGTTCCTGAATGGAAATTTTCGGTTTTCGCGTTTCCCGTCTCTACGACGTCTGGAAGTACCCGTTTAATTTCGGAGACAGACATAAAAAAAATAGGCGCTTTATTATATAGGATTTTACGCCTACGACTAACTTATTGGATTTTATGTTTTCAAGTTCCTGTTGAAGCAATTATTCGTACCCGGTATTATTCTTTTATACAGTATTTTGAAACTTAAGTCGGCACTATTGCTAACTTCGTTATTATTAGAACTAGAGGGTCGCTTGAATAGGCAAACTAGCAGCATTTGTTTTTCTCATCACTATGGCAAAAACAGTATAAAAATCGAACATCGTGTTCGCGAGTTATGTCAAATTGTTCCATTTTTTCAAATGGGACACTCTGTATACAATATTCTCAATCGATAGGAAATTGAATACTGAACAAAAAGTGTTCCTTTATTTTTATCCTGAAGTCAAAAATGACAGAGCTATTGATGATTTTTCAAATTGGTTAAGGTGGCTGTGTTAGTTATAACTTTGCCTTAGCATAAAGTAGAAAGTAGGAGGAATATCAGACCTGCGGGTGGTCGAGTAGTAATACCAAGGACGTAGTCAAATTTACTAGTCGGAAAACCGTTGGTTGAGGCGGTTCAAATCTTGGTCACGGCCGACAATTAAAAAAAAATTATTGATGATGATGATGAGCATAACGTACAAAATTCACGGTGGCTATATCCAGCAGAAGTGGTAAATGAAATGAAGAAAGAGGAATATCCATGAAGCGAAAGGATATGGTTTATTTTAATTTATTCTGTGAACATTATAAGAAAAATTCAAATTAGATGCTCTAAAACGTCACCCTCTTGGTCTAAACATTTTTGAGCCGGCCTGTAAACGCTTTTTATTAGTATTCACTGTTTACCAGTGAAACTTCAATTTGATATTTTAATCCCGATGACATTTACACAACAAACTATTGTAGTTTATAAAATCACAGCCACTTTAAACTTATTTGAAAAATTATTTTGATGGGACACTTTTGTTCAGTATTCAATTTCCTATCGATTGATAATATTGTATACAGGGTGTCCCATTTGAAAAAATGGAACAATTTGACATAACTCGTGAACGCGATGTTCGATTTTTATTCTGTTTTCACCATAGTGATGAGAGAAACAAATGCTACCAGCTTGCCTGTAGCCCTAATAATAACGAAGTTAGTAATTGTGCCGACTTAAGTTTGAAAACCATGTATAGTACATTCTATTCTAGAGTTTGTGGAATTAATTTGAATGACATTCCATATGCAAAATGGCAATCTTATATTAATATGTTATGTCGTTAGTGTGAACGCACACCTACTCGATTCATTTTCAAATCTATACGAAAATCAACCTTTTTCAAATTCGTCTCACATTAGAACGGATTAAGATATTTTCGTTTCGAAAAAAGTTTCGAGTTTACGAAAGATATTTTTCGATTTAGATTTTTTTGTACGAGGGCATCTTCGAGGTTAAAAAAAAATGTTAAAAATAGTCAAAAAAATTTCAAACAAATTGAGCCGTAAGTTGACCACAACTCGCTTATTTACGGACCGATTTTCAAAATTCAAAAAGCATCATACGCGGATAAAGAAATAAAATTTTTGGCCGTTTCAGTTTTGTTAGACCTCGCGTGTTTTCAAAAGTTATAAGCGAAAAACGTTTCCGACAAAATTTCATTCGAAAACTAAAACGGCCATAATTTCTAAATTATAACAGATAAAAAAAATTTATTTAAAAAAAACGTTCCTTTATGACCCTATCACATAATGTTTAAAAAATTTATCATTTTAAAAATTTTTTTAAGGAATTTTACATTGTTATACGAATACTGTAATTTTTATAACTCCGGAACCATATTACGTAAAAACACGAATAAAAATCAAAATATTCGTAATTTTGCAAATTTTCGAATGGTTTAACTGTAGAGGATTCAATTTCACCCAAAAAAATCTTCGTATGCACGAACTTGATGACTCACACACGCGTAACTGCGAGCGTTATGCGAACCAGTCAATTTCACCTAAATAAACTTTGTTGTATTACGTTAAAGCGGTCGAGCCAATAAATCCGCTTCTAAATATTTTTAATAAATAATTTCTATTCGGACTACATCCATATCTTCTATATTAATATGTTATGTCGTTTGTGCGTCCTCACCTACTCTCGATTCGTTGCGAGCGCACACCCGAATACTCTCGACTCATTTGTACGAATTCACATGGAATACATACTCTGCATTCATATTGATTACTCAACTGATGAATGTTAATGTAAGTGCTAATTATTGTTCATGACTGTCTGCTCTTTAAAAGCTAATTTATTTTTTGGACTTAACGCATGCGTAGCATGCTGGCTTTGTCTAGTCACTAGTGTATTATTAATTATTTGATTAACCAATTAATCAATTATCGATTAAACCCTTTTTTTTAAATAAACTCGATTAAACGGTAAAATAATGATCGGGTTTAAAAAAACTGACAGTATATGGATTTATGTAGATGGGTGTCCTTGAAACATTCTTACAATTGATGAAACAAATCCCTGAATAAAAAAAGTTAAAATGAAAAATATACTTAGTACTTGTGATTGTGAAATTCTTTTGTAAAAAATTTGAATTAATTACATGACTGAGACTGGAGTTTGAAGTTTATCAGATATTTTATGATTTCATGATTACAATTTAATTTTCAGAAATGGTTTAGTCTCGGTTTTAGTTTAAATTTAATTTAAAAATTGATTTCCAATACCAGTTTTTTGAAATTGATTTTAAAAATTAACGGTTTCCAATAAGTAAAAACGTTTTTTGTTTTCGATGGTTTTTTTACCAATTATATAGCCTGTTCGTTTAGTACGCGGACCTTTGATATTGTCTTTTTAAAAAGTAGATTTATTCAAAATCAGTTTTAACCATTCTTTTCATTTCTCAGTGGCTACAATTAAAAAATATTTTCAATAATACAGGGTTTTCCTACTTTCATAGACCACTTGTCAACTTTGACACTTTAAATGGAAGGAAACACATGTTTTTTATTTTCCATTCTAAATCTGTACATGAAAAACTATGGGGACTTTATTAGTATACGAGTCTTACTCCAAAAAGTGATACTTTTGAGATATCGATTGTTAAGCACTTTCAGATATTTCAAGTTATTATTTAAAATATCAAACTTAAATTTTATTCACACTTACAGTGGTAACGATCTTAACTGTCCATAGTTTACAATTTGTTATTGAGTATACAGGGCATAAGAAAAAAGTAAATTTTGTAATCGACAGTAATGAATAACTTGATAAAATCAAATGGAACACTGTATATTTTTCCCCTGATCAATGTAGAATTAAATTTTCTACAAATTTGCTATTGATATGCCTGTCTACCAAAAACTCATCCGTCGGCCGTGAAATTCGTTTTTTATTAAAAATACACGTTTTTTAAAAACACTTTCATTGACAACTCGAGTTATGAAATAAATCGTCCAAATTTCGGCAACCAAATCGCTGGACAAATTATTTTAAATGTAACCGAAAGGGAATTATCTAAATAAACTGGGAATGTCAAATACGAAAAGAATTCCTAGTAAAGTCTCAGCATTGAAAAATATGTTTTTGTCAGATATTGATATGGTGTTGTACGCGATAAGGATGGAATTGGTTTTTTGTAACACTTTATTTACAGGGATCTTTAAAGTTTCAACGTTATCAGCTATTTGTCGTACTTCAATGGTAGAATTCTCAACTGCTGATAACGGTAATGATGTCAAATTGCATATCCTCTTCAGTACTAACATTTTTCCAAGTATTTTTTCTCATGTTTTTTTTAAATCTCAGCTCGGAAATATTGTTTTGAGTTCCGTATTATCTCCTTTATAATTATGAGCTGCAAATAAACAACTTCCATTCGATTTCCCGGTAGAATAAAAACCATAATAACTTCTTATGCTATGGAAACTCACTGATTATTGCTAACAATACAAAGATACAAACTAGTAGAAAGGGCTGACACCTTTCCGGGATGGTATCAACATGTAAGTAAATACATATGGTATTCAAGAGTGATATGACAATAAAAGTAAAAAGATGCGAGTTGTCATCACGAACAACATCTGGTTTGAGTCATGAAGCACAAAAAAATTGAATCTGTAAGGTAATAATTTGCCTCCAAAAACCTGTTTTGGACATGATTGTGGTGTGGTTGGGACAGGAAGGGTGCGTCGTACCATACCTAATTTATAATCAGCTCTTCCCTCGAGTAGACCAGACCTACTCGTGAAAAAATCAAGGTTCTAGATGCTTCCTGTGAGGCGCTATCGCTCAAACTTAACCTGCAGGCTTGCTTGCTTACGTTTATAGACATAGGTTCTGAGCTTATCGAAAACGGTTTTTACCTAACAATCGTACAACGAGGTATTTTTCAGTTGGGTGGATGGTTAGGTCAGAAAATGCGAAAAAGTGGTTTTGCCATCTGGACGATTATAAGTTGGTAGCAACTTGATGTTGCTACCAGAATAAAATTGTGATAGATTGGACAATTACTAACACAAAAAGTAACAACAATAAATTTTTTACCTTGGCATTTCATCGCATACTTTCTTTTTTGATGATAATTTATAAAACACGAGTTCACGGCTAACAGTGGATTTTAGATAAACATGTATAGCAAAATTGTAGAGAATTTAATTGTACAACGATCTGGTAAAAATTTATAGGGTCCATTAGATTTTATTAAGTTATTTGTGATTTTTATTACAAACTTTGACATTTTTTGTCCCATACCCTGTATAATCGATATCAACTTTTAAATCGTGGATAGTTAGGGTCATTACTGCCCTAAGTATGAATACAATTTGAATTTGATGTTTGCAGTAATAATCTAAGAAATATCTGACCCAATTAAATGTTTAAAACCGTTATCTCGAAAAGTATAATTTTTGAGTAAGACTCGTATAAATAAAGTCACCATACTTTTTCATGAATTCAGAATAAAAAATAAATAATACTATTTTAAAATGTCAAAGTTGACAGGTTTGTCCATGAAAGTGAGAATATTTATTTATAATTTGTAGCCACTCGAGGAACCTAAAGTAATGGTCAAAACCAATTTTGAAAAAAATCTATCAAATGTCTATGTATTTATTACAGTACATGTACACTTATTGCAGTTGTTGTGTTTGGAACACCTCTTAATATAATTTTTCTCATTTTTTAAGCTTATTAAAACAGTCTTCAACTAAATAATTAGAAGCGAAAGATGGGAGGTAATGCCACTACTTTTATTAACGCTTAACACCGAGGAGTACATCACCTATTAAATTTTGTACAAATACTTTGTCTATATCCCGAATACCTATTATTGGATATACTGATATCTCCAAATATCTGAATATCTCCGATATCCTCGAAATTTCTTTGATATCTGAAAATTTCTAGGTACCTCCATACGTAAACAAATTTATTTATCCAAGACTTCTGTAACCCCTACAATATTGTAAGAAGTATAAATGACCACTAAAAGTTGTATGTTATTGTGGATGTTAATTTTAAGAACAGTATTAGCTTCCTGCGTCTACTATAATCGACTATATATAACATATAGGAGTTTAAAATTTGAAATAAAGAAGGTGCAATACTATAAAAGCAAAAAATTCTGGTAATCAAACACATTTGTTTAAATAACTATTACGCAAATTGCTTTTTTATTAAAAACAGAACCAAAAAACAAAACAATTTGAAAAATAATTTATAGTTTATTTTTATGGAATACGTAATTTTCTGTAATTAATAAACAAAATTGATGTACTTAAGACGGAATATGATTTAGTCTCACATTTTGTTTAAAAATAACTTCTTTTTCCTGGAGATTCCCAAAGGACGAAACAACTGTCGAGTGATTCTCGGTGTTTTGTTTGCTACTGTACAATCTCTTGCGAATTTACAGCAGACGATTCGAAATTGTTATTTTTGCCTACACTTTTAATATAATAATCGAAGAATCTTCTTATGTAACTGCTTACACATTTACCGATAAATATTTTTGAATATTGCCATCTAACCACTCTGGCTTGCAGTTAACATTTGTTGATACTTTGCCTAAACGATATTGTTATCCACCATTGACAACTTCTCGGAAAACGAGTTTGAATAAACATTTCAAATATCATCTTCAGTTATTTTTCTAACACAACATCGTTGTCAAACCAGGGAACAACAATAACTTTTAAATATCTGTTTAATTGAATTTTTAACTTTTTCAGCTTTAGTAAAACAAACGGCAAGTGTTAAACGACATGTTCTTCCTCACTTTTTCTCTCTCTTATATTTTTTTATTTTTTTATATATTCCTCTTCATATACTTCATTATACGCGAAAAAGACTAGAATTTTCCAAGGACATTACCGGAAATTTGTATTTAGACGATTATGTTTAAAATACATAATTTCTTTCCTCTACCTACCCTTTCTTGAATTTTAAGTCCAGTTTTTGAAGACACATACCATTAAGTTTATTAATCAATAAAAACAAATACACTTACCTACAACTAACTACTCAGTCTGCAACATGATACAACACACTAACTATAATAAACGTGTTTGAAATATATACAGTCTGGACATTTAATAATGGTATAAATACAAAACATGAACAAACTACGGCGCCTAATGTACAATGATCTTAGCTGACTAATATTATTGTCGCGCCTTGTCGATTTTAAAACAGTCTTTAGATATCCCCGTACCCCTCGCAGATCTCTGGATTCTACTGGAAATCTGAAGATATCCTCTGAGGTCTTTGGATATCCCCGGAGATCCTTGTATATCCCCGGAGATCCTTGTATATCCCCGAAGATCACTGAATATCCTTCCAATTTGTACAAATACTTCCTAGGTGGTTTACCCTCGCTTAACACGTAGCGAATTCAAATCATAATTTACGTTAACAGATTTAAGCAAAGTGATTGAGATTCAAAACGTATAACTGTTAACATTGTGTTGACATTAGAGAATGAAATAGTACTGGTATTAGATTAGTTTGTTTGTGTCGTAATTGACATTTGAACAAAATCTTTTGCTAATTTATAGCAATGTCAATTCATTGCCCAAGGAATGTTTTCATCTGCTAGCGAATTATAATTTAAATTAAACGAGTCCGACAAAATCATGTCTTAATTTTCTAATACAATACAATTCAATTGCTGTTATCAGCACTGGCGTTCTTTGTAATTATCCCGAATTTGCATACATGGCCAGCGTTGAGTTGAAAGTAAACTGTAGGTACATCGTATGGGTTTTGAAGTAGAACTAATCTGAACTCTGAAATGACTGTTACTGAGAAAAGAGTGAATGATTGTGATTGGGGTAATTTGGAATATTTAAAAGCCTCATTTTATATAGGAGCCCATCATGTCAGACCTTGCCAAAAGCTTTTCAAAGTCCATAAATATTCTTTCTTTTAAAACTCTCTTTCAATTGTTTCCAATTATTCCAAGGAGAGATCGAGGAATTGGTTCGTAAGCCGAATTAATGACGAGGAATTGTATCATTTTTTGCTTGTAATCTGGAAAGTATCAGTTTTCTTACTTTATAAATAGGGGAGCACATTTTCAGTTTTTCATGATATTGGAAAGTATCCTAGTCTGAGGCAGCCATTATAAATTGGGGTTAAAACTGCATATTTACTTATTGCGCTTAAAACTGCATATTTACTATTGCGCTTATTACCTGCCTATTAAGTTGTTCTACAATATTGGGCGTAAAAATTCGTTCAATATGAGTTGCTAATAACTTGCCTTTTCTTCTTCATAGAGGAACGGAAACTAAATCTAATGTGTCGTACTACAACCTACCTAAATAATTTGGTCGCTCACTCGCCAATTTTATGCGAAGATCCTGTAAGTGATATTATTCGTTTATACCGGTGATCTTTAGGGTGGATTAAAACTGTAGTAGTCTGTGACCTATAGACATCTCTCTCCTCACTAGTCTTGTAGTTCCGGTCATTTTTCGTTAATGATTTGTTTTCACCTTCAACATGATTTTGCCTGGAGTACAACACCGTACAATATATGCAATGCATTAAACTTCAGATTGATTTAACTGATTTTATTTATATGGAGGTAGTAAACGCAGAACCGATACCATCCTTCATTTTTTAGTAACATAGAATGGTTGTAACGATGGCGTTAATTCTGTAATATCTGTTTTTCATTAGTTGCTCCAATTACTTATATTTTTACAAAGATATGTTAAACAGAACCGGAGCTATAAGCTTTTTTTTTTCACAGAAAAATTCCGCACTCTTCCACCTCTTATTTGAAAAACATAAATTAAAACTTATCCATTATAACGCCCACTAGCGGTGGACCTTCAGTTCCTGTTAACAATTACCAGGTTTTGTCTCTGAGGTTACTTTTCTTGTGGTGTTCTATAATCCATTTCTGATATATGGCAAAGGTACTGAGATTATCACTTTTGATGAATCGTACACAATTTTAATATTGTTTGGATTAATTACAGTTTTTGGACCGATGTCCTTATCATAAACTTGCCTTTTTATTTTAAAAAGTTAAAATTTTTATAAATGAAATTGTTCTGAAATGTTAGTTTGAATAAATTCTTAAAAGCAGTCTTCAATTTTTAATTAGTTAAGAAACATACATGAACTACGTAGCCTATGATCCCCAAAAACTAATTCAAACTTTCGAAGTCAGAATATCACCCTTGGAAAGGTGGAAGTTTAAGATATGATCTATGTGGAAGTAATAATAAAGCTTTTAAAATCCGCTTGTTTTTGTTTTTCCTGAAAACTCACTCGATATCATTCAATAAAAAAATTTTGACTAAAGGTAATTAAAATCCGACCAGATTACCAGAGATCATAAATTAGAGGCCAGTTCCACCAACCCGACTTAAACTTAAGCTAAGCTTAAAACCATCGTTTCTATGGTTTTAACAATCTTAAGTTTTTAAGCATTGCTTAAGTTTAGTTGTAATTGGGTGGAACCTGCCGTTAAGGTCTTTTCAGTTGCGTTGGTAAAAACCCAAACATTCATTGAAAAAGTTAAGAAGAAGAGACATGAAGAAGTTAATAGTTATTATATAACCAAGGCAAGAGAATTTTTGCGAACAGATAGTAGTTCAAGGCTTCCTGAGAGCTCTGACGTGTATTGTAGTAAAATTTTCCCATTTTTGTTTTTGAAATTAAAATAACTTTAAAACCATACTAGAAGCTATAACCTTTAGCAACGAAGATCACAAATTAAAATCTCCTCGTAAGTAATCTCATACTCCTCTGAGTAGTAGTTATGGAGCTACGAGATGCGAATCTGAGGAGAAAGTATTTTACAACCTTTTTAAACGTTAAAAACAGTATTTCTAAGAAGCCCTCGGCTGAACTATTGAGCCAAAGTTTTGAACTTATCGTATACAAAATTTATAATTTGGGAAACTGAGTTTTTGGTACTGCTCTAGTCAGCACCGATAGTACTCTCACTCCAACAATTCTAAAAATAAAACTTTTTATTAAAATTGGTGCCAAAATTTACTAAATCTTAACTATCATTTTCACTTTTATTCAATTGAAACAAATATTTACGTGATCAAATTCTTCACACCACCATCATCCGTAATTGTACGTGAATGACTAACATCGTTCCCATCTGACTAAACGTAAACACAGCTGTATGTCTAAAATATCAAATTCTTAATTAATTAATCAGATTTTAAAAATAATCGATTACCGATTATAACATATTTTTTGGGTTTCAAACGAACTACTAATAATATTGGTCGAAATAAAATTAGGAAGAACGTGAAAGCGAAATTCAAATTCACATAACGAAGAATAAGAATTTTAATCGTTTGTTAGCACATAACTCTTCTGTTTGCAAACATCCCAAAAATATACTGCTAATCCCAAAGTAAACAACATTTTATTTTAATAACAACGAAAACTACGACAAAATGTACGTAAACGGCAACGTTAAAATGTTGTTGACATTGCACTTTGGAGTTCGAGGAACCGTTTTTAACAACTTTCTTAAACAAATAGAAATGCTGTCACACATTTTAGAATGCAATTTTGGTGCGGCGATGTATTTTTTTTAATTCACAAACCTACCAACTTTCTTTTCATAAATTTCAAGCTATTCTCAAAACAAAATTAATTTTATACAGTGATTAATTAAATCAATACAAATTACTTTCAACGCTGCTCGTAAATTCTAAATGTGGGAAGCAAAAATTCATCACGACAACTTAGCTGCGTAATTCACGTTTGTAAAAACTATCAACCGTGCATGTTTATCGTTTTGTTTTAAACAAACGTATCATTTGTTTTAATTTTTATGGCAATAAACATACAATATTTAATAGATAAGTGTTTGATAGCAATACGTAACTGAACTGAAGTAATGA